>JAAXYX010005099.1:0-11354 GCA_036851915.1 Ptenothrix huangshanensis | reverse complement strand
AGGAGGAGGAGGAGGAGGAGGAGGAGGAGGAGGTGGTGGTGGTGGTGGCGGTGGTGGTGGCGGTGGCGGCGGCGGTGGTGGTGGAGGAGGAGGAGGAGGAGGCGGTGGCGGTGGTGGCGGGGGAGGAGGTGGGGGTGGTAGAGGTGGGGGTGTTGGTGGCTTGGGTCCTCCCCCATTAACGCTTTCACAAATAAAGTACAGCTTCCACTCGCATTCTTTGTCATCAAAACTGTGCTTTCTTGGAGCCACCGCAGTGTTTTTGTGATAGACGGGGTTCCAAAGACCCACGCAATGCTGTTGTCGATTCGACTTTTTATTTCCCTGCGGATCCACATGATCTGGTTGGAAAGTGGTCCAAAGGTCGTGATATGTGAGGAACCCTTTCGACTTCCACTCCCACTTGCCCTCATGACCAAAGTCGAATAGACCTATCCAGTAGTTTCTGTCCAAACCTAGTTCATGCTTTTCAATCTTCCATTCGTATTTCAGCGAGTGGTAACTGATTTTGTGAAGCGCATCAATTACTAATATAGCATCATTTCGCTCATGAAATTGTGCTATGGCAAGACTATCCCTCTCGCAGATGAGTACGGCCGTTGACCAGTTTGCCTTTTAACAAAAAGAAAAATTAGCTCTATAATTAAAACACGTTTGGACTATATCTAGTTCACACAGGTATGTATGTATGTATGTGTGTAGTATTTTTGGAAATACAAACGAAAATTACTCGTCGTCTATATATCCAATAGCGATTTGGAATTAGTTCCGTCTTTTGAATCGGATCAGTTTCAGGCAACTCTAGAGAAATAGTAGAGCCAAGTATTTAATAAAAGTTTCAAATTCTTCCAGCGAAATTTATTAAGTTTATCTATTATGCTCATAAAGATGGATTATTATTATAATCTATTTTTTAATTATTACTAAATGATAATCACTGGTTAAAAATATTAATTTAATTGTAATCACATTTACCCAATAGTCCACTTCGTTTTACTCTTTTTACAATCAGTCTCTCGTGTTGCGGTCTAAAATCATTTGTTTTAAAATGATCGGTTAAAAATATCAAGACAAGAAGAACAGAAACTCCCAAAATCCCAACGATAAATAATAATAAAGAATAGGGCTTTGCCGTCAATGGCATAGTTGTAAATATATTTCACTATCGCTGCAGTTTAGAATTAATTTGCGAGGGGGAAACCCTGGTGGATTGTAAATTTCGTTTTGCTTTGAAGATTTGTACAATTGTAAATTTTGCAAAGGGAGATCAGCCACTCTCGATTGCAGCCATCCCCATAGTAATTTTTGAAGATTGTAAAAATGTTGAAGAAAAGCGACAATTACAGTCCATCGGGTTTTCCATTACTATTACAAGTTCAATGTTTTCCTTTTGCAGTTTGTCGTTTCCACAATTTTTCCCTATAACCCCTTTGGCTTTGCTACACTGAAAAATTGGCAGGTTAGTCATAACATAAATATGGAATTATTTTTTTGTCTCATTTTAATTATTCATAAATGGATTCTGTAGATGCAGGTGTGACGAGGTGGATCACTGTGCAAAATTGTGTGATATATTCTTTGGCAATGAAATCACAAGTTAGAATCCAAATGTTTCCTAGAATGTTTGAAAGTTCATAAACTGGAGTTTGCAGGTGGATGTAAAAACGAAAGGATTAAATTGTAATATCAAGAGCTTCGTCAAAGGCAAAGCACCATGGGATGTGTTCTTCAGTGATCACAAAAATCTAAAGTACCGTACCGATGCACTCATAGCCGCCTTCCGAATGCAACCCCACCCCCAACTTTTGTGACATCTTTACTCTATAACCCCATACCTGAACATAGCCCCGTTTCTTATTATGGCCCCTTACCTTTTGCATTCAAACTGAGTTCATAATTATACTAAATACGAGTCAGTTTTGGGCGTTTTACATGCATGTTTTTTGGTTTTAAAATTGTTTAGTTTTGAGTGTGCTTGACATATTTTTCGAATAAATTCATGTATTTAGTGAGACAAAATCACAAAATATTTTATATCCAGCCACAAGAAAGATGAAAGGCTCTTCCAGCTCTGTGATTTATTGCCTCGTATTTCTCACCTACAAAATACAAATCCAACTCGTGTGTATTATCATCACCCCATACATATTTATTTTCCAGAACTCCCGTAAAACCTTATATCTTGTAGTTTCCTCTTTTATTTCACTTTTTCCAAGAACTCGAATTCGAAATCATCTGGAAGAAACACCTATAAAACAAGAACATCCAAAAAAAAAAATCAGCCTAGAAAAATACATGCTCTAAATCAAAACTTAAACATAAGCTTGAGGACTTCTATAAAGTACATGAAATAAATTTTGACTTAGTAGACTCTCTCTACTCCAGTGTCAGTCCCCTATAGGTTCTGCAACCGAATTCCTTCCTTGGCTTTGAGCGTAACAACATTAAAGTATCCACCTCACTTTCCACATCCACATCTACCGTCACAAAGATTCAAATGTCAACGACCGACAAACTTGTGGTTCCGATCGCTGTCGTTTTCGTCTACGTTTTCGTTTACATCTTACATCAGACATTTTTACGCCTGAAATTGAAACACATAAATTCTACTTTAATTTTTTTCATTCTTCATTTCTATCGCGAAGAAAGCAAACGAGGAAAAAAGAGAAAAAAGTGAAAAATGGAGCTCCTGCATTGGGTTTAACTGTGGGAATCTCCTCGTGCGTTTGACAATGTTTGAAAGTATAATTTTGCAATCGGTGTCCAAGTCTAGCTTATATACTAATACCAAAGTACGTCAGAGCCATTGTCACTGCGGTACTGTTTCCGTTACTGTTAGGAATATGACATAGACACTGACATGACCATGGACGGGAGAAATCAGCATGCCATAGTATGGTGTTGCCATTGACCAGGAGAAAACCAAAGAAAATATGATATAGTACATATATGTATAGTTGCACTCCCTGAAATATGTGAATATGAATCAGATTGAGAATCAACGAGTAAGGAAATGAGAAATGTGTGAAATGAGATGGGAAGTCATGGACAGGCAGAAGGGCACTGGATTACTGGATTAGTGGACACTCGACTGCTGCTGGCTGCAAGGGAAAGTTCCAGTCAAAGACTCAAAGATAAAGAAACATGTGAGTCCACGTCATATACTTTGATGGCAGATACGCAGTTGGTCTCCTTGCAACTCGCAGTTTACTAGTCGATACAATTCATTTCCCCAGAGCCTGTGCTGGGAGTCGTTCTGGTGCTCGTTGTCGCAGTCGTTGACGGTGATGTTGTCGGTGCCGGTGCCAGTGCCGGTGCCAGTGCGGTGCTGGTAGTTGACGGGAGTTGATCGTTAAATTCCAAATTCACAAATGTCACCTCCTCGTTCAATCTTCTTATGTGTCTCTTACATTCGCTAGACAAAATCTTAGCATTCCTTTGCAAGTCTGTCGCACCGCTTCTCTCAAGCTGAAAGATGATGTTGATTTGGGATTCTGAAATCTGGATTAAGGACTCCTGATCCTGGCCCTAGTCTGTTCATGTCATGACTTGTCTCGTGATAACCACGATATGCATGAGAGCAAAAAATCTGCTTCACTATGGTAAGTCTTATCCTTTTACTTGCATCCCATTGTCGGAAGCAAACTGCTCTATAGCACACTTTCGGAATGTATTAATTCGTTTTTATACTTCAAAATGTATAGAAAATCGACGTATTTATAGGTTAATATGTAAAATTGTTTGAACCTTATGTATGATATATCAAAAATTTGAAAAGTATATAATTTCACACATACTAGAGTGATACGTTAATGTATTTTTCCCAGCATACCAAAATCATACGGCTACGAGAAAAACAACTTTATTTAAAAAAATAAACTTGACACTGTCCTCCAACGAGGATAGTTAAAAAATACTCACAATCAGTAATTAAATATGCTTATTATGATTATTTATTGTGATTAGAGCAATTTTGAAACTTGTATAAGCTGATGAGAATGCACTGTACAGAATGTTTTGAAATTGAATGTGTGCATCATCCTTTGTTAATAAAGTAATGAAACATGAATTGCTTTGGGCGAAAGGATCAATTTTAATTAGTTCAAATCACCTACATTATTTCCCAATGGATTTCTGAACAAACGCTTCAGCATTGCAAATCATTCTGGGGCTGTTTCAGTTTTAATGATAAATTCTCCTAAATTCGGAACAAGTAAATAATTACAGAGCCTGCAGATATTGATTCAAACAGTAATACAATTGGGGGTGATTACATTCTTTGAATAAATGCAGTAATTCAAGTTACAAAACACAAATACGTAACCTGGTTGAGAATTTTTCCCGAACGAATTTCAGTTCGAGAGTGAAAGTTTGCAAGAAGGAGCTGTATTCAGTTGCAAATCGCCTGCTACTAAATATTGTCCGCTGGTAAATATTGACAAGCAAGTAAAAGGCTGATTACAATTTGACATACTGCACCCAGTTTGTATTGGCCTTTTTTTACAGTGAAGTAAAAAATAAAAGGCACGAAAACCTGAAAACTGCGCTTCTAAATATAGTTACAAAACATATTTAATAAATTGCCATTCAAATATTTTATAAGCCAGCAGTTTTAATGACAAAATTAGGGCTTGATTTTGGCACTGTAGTAATTAATTATGTATAATTATTATCGTTGAGCATCTAGCAAAGCTAAGATACCAGAACATCTTTGAAAGCTCTTACGGCATTACTAAAGCATTTAAAATGAAGCTCTCGAGACTTTCTTGTCTTCTGAAAAGAATAGTGTGCATCTATGCATAGTTACTTGCTCATCATAAAAGTTTGATGATGCTGTTCATAAAGCGAAGAAAATAAAAGAAAGATACAGGAAATGCATTAGTTAATCATTTCAGACGCTTTGGAGGAACTGCGGACCACAAAACTAGAAGCTATGCAAACTGCAAACTGCAAACAAGTAATAATATAAAGTAGATGCTTAGAGATGGAAATTATTATCAAAAGCAGTGCACTGAATAAGAACTTAACTGCACATCCATATTTCACTGACTACGGACTAGCCAGAGCCAGAGCGACTAAGAATTTAAGAGGGAAAATGCTTTCCTTTAAAAGAAGCTGTGAAATAAATGCATGTTTTGAGACCAAGAACGAGAGAGAGAGAGAGAGAGAGAGAGTCCTCGTGAAAAAGTGGGAAAGTTGCACTTGAACAAAATGAAATTTTTCTGTTTCCGTTATCCACTTACCCAACCTTTTCCTTCCTCCATTTCTTTCGCCACACACTCTCACAAACAAGCGTCATCGTCGTCATGTAAGTACATTGCTTCCTCCCTCAGGAATAGTCAGGCAAATAATAATATGGCTAGAATACGCAGAAAAGCCATCTTCCGATCTTCCGCTTTCGTCTCTGGTTTTCTATTCACTCGTAGTTTATAATGGAATAGAACCAGAAGTAGAAGTAGAAGCAGAAGCAGGACCACAGAGAAAAAGAGCCAGAACCAGAAGCACTTGAAAATCCTCTATGAGCCTAGTTTAAAACATGTGTATAGATATGTATCTACATATTTCAAGTCATGTCCTTAAGGACAGAGCAGAAGAAACTCGAAGCCCAACGATCGTGATCGAGTTACGCACGGTACATAAATAATGCTCTCGGGTTTCCGGGTTGCACAATATTATGGTAAATTCTGCCTGTCCTTGTCACCAGCACCAACTGTAGCCTCCTCCGCACTTACTTCCACTGCACTTGGATTGCCATTGCCATTGTCATTTTCATTGTCATTGTCATCCACTTGAACACCTCGCTCTCGAAATCCCAAAGTCCCAAATATTCTCCTAGTATGTGAATGTGCATCAAGTCGTCGTGTCGTTCGTCGTCGTCATTATTCCCTGCATGTGGAAAACTTTGTCATTGAATTAAATTACACTGCACTCCCCAAGAATGAAGAATGTCAACGAGGTAGTCACGTCCCTGTTCCCTTTCGGTGTTCCTCGTTTACATCAGGAGCATTTAACGCACTGGATCATTGGACTGGACTCAAGTGGACGGAGACTACGAGCTGCAATCTGCAATGCACGGACTCGCCTGCCTACTTCAATTTACATGTGTATTGTACTGTACAAAAGTATGTACATAGGTACCTATGCCTATGCTGTTACTCGTATACCTTACTACGTACACTTCCGTGTTCGTGTCTATAATGCAAAATGCAGCGGATCGAACTTAGGAGGGAAAATGCAATTTGGATTTTTCTGAATAGGACACAATTGCCTAGTACACGTAGGAAAATAATAATTTAATAAATGATAAATTACAAATGCTCTTACAATAATATGTACACACCTTCAAAGAAATGATACAACTGTACATAACCAAATACCCATTGCATAAGTTTGAAAGCAGGTATGTCGAGGAACGATCTCTGACACGGTTGTTCCGTATCTTCACAGACTCGAAATATCTATTTATTAAAATACAGTTCTCAAATCCCAATACTGCTGTACATAAAACATGGTTCACAATTAATTTTGCTCGATTTCAACGCTTTTGCACGTTTTTGTATTTCATTTACGGGAATACTTTTCAATGCTAAAATTCAAATGTAAAAATCAACCGCCCGTGAAACACGGGCACGTCCAGACAACGAGTTTGTAAATTGTGCACTTGAAGCAAAAAATACAAGTTAACTTTGTGCACGTGAAGATAAAAAACAAGGAATCCTAAAGCAGGTTTATGCTCAAAAAATGCAACTAATTGAATGAAACCCATTTTTTAAAACTATACCAAAACATGTTTGAATTCCTGCGACCCTTAAGTTGATCAGAATGCCAACTTAAATTTGGATACCGAACTTGCGAGACATTTACTTTAAGTTTGCACTTTGGAACACCGGTGACCTAAATAGGTCAAACCTTTTTTATTTTAGAAATTTTAAATTTTTTTAGAAATTATAAGGGGTAGGTATGTACATTAATACTTTATGCCCCCGGAAATCTTTTTCTACCTCCCTGATAATCTGAGGTTCCTGAGCCATTGCACGGTTCGTCCTTAATTTTAGGGCAATGGGTTCAATAGATCAAGAGGAAATATGATTTAGTAAATTGAAAGATTTTGTGCAAGTAGCCAAAGCCGAAAGACTGTTCTGCATCGGGTAGTCTGCTCCGAAACTGTAGTCCTGGAAATCCAAATCAGTAGCACACTAATTAAATCACTCAAATTCTAGTTCCACTGAAACTGCAAATTAAGAATATTCAAACCGCAATAATAGCAACCATGAAAATGCCCTAGCATTTGAAAATTCATTTATGCAACAAGTGCTCTCACAAAATCTAATTCAAACATTCAAACACAATTCTTTCGAACATACATACTAATATATCACCTGCTACGAGACAAAATTGCGCATAATAGCCTATTCAAATAAATAGGATACGCGTAATTTTGTCCCTTAATCGTCATCGTCAATTTGTAATAAAGACAGTAATTGCATTCTCTTCTCATACTGTCTGCATGCTCTACTCTACAAAGCATAAAAATAGTAAATTGCTCTCTGTATTGGTTTCTTACCAATTATGCATCTACGTAGCGGGTTGGTTTTCTTTCCATGTTTGTTCTGCGCGGAATGAAAATTGGGTTGAAAAACGACCTCGATGATTGTGCTATACTTACATGTTCATCAGATTTGCTACCTTGCTTCCAGCATTTGCTGAAAAATAATTTGAGTTTGAAACTACTTAGAATTTAATATGATTTTAATTTGGACAAAACTAGTCCTTCAACCCATACCATACGTCATCTCGTATACGGGAGGAAAATATGGAAAACTTAAAAGTCAAAGACTCAAAGTCAAGTCAAAGCCGATGAGTTACCACGCCATGCCAATGCCAAAGTTAAAAGCAAAAGCAACGGCAAATGTAAAGACGAAGGCAAATGGGTAACATAATAAAAACCTAATCTCCTGACAGAGAATAAAATATAGTTAACATTTATTCTTGCTTTGCTGTCAGTGCATTTAGATATAGATAAATTTGCCTTAAGCTTCGTGTTCTTGATCCCGGTCTTGGTTTCGGTCTTGTACTTGTTCCTTTCTTGCTCTTGTTCCTGTTTCTTTTCTGTTCTACGGAGCTCGTATGTACTTGAGCTTGTGCTCGTGCTTGTTATGTATCATACAGACACACCGAGTGGTTTCAGCATTAGGCTTGTTTCTCCATGATAAGTTGGACAGCAACGTTGTAAGTCAAAATTCAAAATTCCGAATTTTCCCAAATGAAAACCTATAGTTCTTCATCATCCACTTGACACACTTTTTCATTTAAAAACTCAAGAACTTTATACACGTATAATACGTGCGTATATTCTAGTTATCCTCCTTAAAGTGTACACTGTAAAAACGGGTGCATCTAAAACGCTAAAAACCTACTAGCATTTCGTATAATTATGAACGCAGTAAATATGCATATCAAATTCGCCTAAAAAGCATCTAAAAATCCAAAGCCCTTCACACAGTTCAAGATGCGTTTTTAATGCGTTTTGTTTGATGCCCTTAAATTCATTCCAAGTGCATTTTCCCCTGAGTTAAGGTTATTTAGTTTTTACAGTGTAGATACACATTGTATTATACATTATGTATATCGTGTTATAACAATTTTATTCTTATCTTATTCATTCAAACTTTATTCATATTCATATTCTTCGAAACAAGACTGGCACTCACTTACACGACTTACACTACTCCAACTCCAACCTTCGTAGGTTGCATATGTAAATGCGTGTTAATATTAGGATGCAAAACCTTCTACGTCCATTCCGCGTGTGAAGTAAACGAGCTTTTTTGCAGGATTTAAAGCCCAGACTTGGATGCGTTGCTAAGAAGGAGAATAAGTAGAAAGAAGGAGGCGGTTTATGGAAGCATGAAGAGAATATTATTTTGAGCTGGGGAAAAATAATAATTCTTTCTTGCCCGGGTAATAAGTCATTGTCAACTACCAGCTACCAACTACCACTACACGGACATTGCATTGTCTGTATATGATTATGTATATATCTATAGAGACGGAGTACAAGAACAAATGGCTACGGTTACGGTAACGCCGGCATATTATTATCGTCACCTCTATGTTTAGCATTATATCTTTTCTGTAGTAGAGTACCGATTTTTCAAAGGAATGTGCATAATGTTATTTTGCATTGTATCTATGTTGCGGGCGCTAATGTTCCGAATTTCTGAAGGCTGGAGGTTGAACCAAAGAGAAAAATTCTTGTACATATGTATGTAGTATCGGTGTTGAGCCGTTGCATAATGTTATTTTGCATTGTATCTATGTTGCGGGCGCTAATGTTCCGAATTTCTGAAGGCTGGAGGTTGAACCAAAGAGAAAAATTCTTGTACATATGTATGTAGCATCGGTGTTGAGCCGTAGTCATGTCATGACCATATAGCATGACAGGCATGACGCGGACGTCAGTGCGTTCCTTGGTTCTGGCTGTGACTTTACTCCACGTAGCTTTAATACTCTATGTGTTTCGTTTCGTGGAACGGCAAAGAATGATAGTGGGCAAAAAATTCTGATTATACACTTCCTGGACCAGCATCAGGAGATTGAAGACGAGGAAAATTCCTACAAAAAATGAAGATTAGATCTCAAATTGCAAATCCAAATCTACATTTTGAAATTTGGCGAACTAGAATTTAAAAAATATCGTGAGAAATAAAACCATGATGAATTCCAAAATCCTTAGATTCCGAAACTGTAAAATTGGGAAATTCCAAAATGATTATGAGGAAGTAGATAATGCTCTTGTGGATTAAGAGAGAAAAAGGAGCTACTACAAGGGATTTGGTGAACTGTGTTGGAGACTGGATGAAGAAATAAGATCCGCCGGATAACGGATGGAGATGAAAGGGAACTGGAAATGGACCGGAGTGGATGTCTTGTATGGATATAATTATTGCGACGCTGTAGGCATGTTGGATAAGTATATCTATACATATATGTATATCTTTTTTAAGCCATTTCTATGCGTAGCAATGCATGTGTGTGTTGGCTCTGCTTGTTACATGATTAGGCTTATATATGGCTTCACTTCCTGCTCTTTGTTTTACCAGGTTTCTGTGGAACTGGAAGAAAGGAAGCGTATCGTCATCGTCTTCAAAGCAATAATAATAGCACATTTTCTTTTGGAGCCAAATTGTATATTTGCATGTTTTCAGGAAGTTAAAAAATAGATATATTTCAACTACACATTTGACGAATCTCACTTGTTCACATCGCATCAGCAGCCTCTGATAAAAAATTTCTAAATGTTTTCACACCAAAATAGAGCAATTCATGGTTCACAAATTTCAAATTGAATTTCTTACAATTAGAAACTGGCATTCATTTATTTATTTAGAAGCAGAAATTCCTTATTTGTGCAAACTACAAAAATCAGGCTATTTAAATTAATACCTTTTGAAGTTAAACTTCATTTTGATTTTACAACTTCTCTTGCTCCATACACGTCAGCATGGTCCATGATGAAGTACATACATAAACGTATGTATATGCAAATCTAAAAACCAAGTAAACAAAAATTTCTCCTGTACACCTCTCCTGGTCTACAACGAAGATACTTTGAATGTAAATGACTACGCTCCAGTGTAGAGCTACCTAATAGGATATCTGCAGATAGATTGAACCTGCCTTGGTTTGGTTCACTACTGGAATTCGCTAAGGAGAAAGGACTAGTGAATAATATAATCATAATCATGGCCCACGGTATAAGTAGTTATATTTATCACCCTATGCTTTATTACAGATACGAGATTCCACTCGCTTCGGATTACATACATAAGCAACTGGAGTGGAGTAGTCAAAGCTTTTTACCGAGACCCGTAGACGGAGAAGAAAAAAGTAATGTAGTGAATGAAAAATGCATTTGAACTGAAGTGAAACGTGGCCAAGGAGGAACAATTAGAAGATTTGATAAATGAGCCTTGTAGTTCCGTGCTCCACTCACTTTTAATCATAATTTCCCTTCTGTCTTCCAGTCTTCTTAGTTTTGGCTTTAGCTTTGGCTTTGAATTTGGCACGGCACGAGTTCCGTATAAATTGCTTATTGTCTATATGTACAGTATACACCTTCAACATCTACACCAGATATGTAATATAAATATATCGACCATCAGCGACCACTAAGGCTAACGTCTGAGTCTGAGGCTACTACTGCTAATACTACTATTTCTGTTCTGCTACTATCTTGACTATCCCTTCCTTATCAGCGGCAACTATTGCAAAAATTCTCATGAATATAAAATAACCCTTCCATTACGCTGACGCTTACTTCTCTCCTGGTCTTGTTCCTGCCCCTCTACTGATAG
>JAAXYX010005098.1:0-11356 GCA_036851915.1 Ptenothrix huangshanensis | reverse complement strand
ATGAAACCGTAAGATCTGTAAGGTATTGGGTTTACCGCTAATTATCAAATTTCTGTTTGTTGAACATCCTACTCAGCGTCAGAGTTTCCTAGGATGGTAATTCTCTACACTTGCTACTTGATTTGAATAAAATAAACGGTCTGATTTTAATTGGAACCTTTATTCTTTAAAATTTGAAATACAGCATATCCAATGATTACATTATGTATTCCCTTGCTTTAGTTTATCCCGAATAGTTAGCATTTAGCATGTGATTTTACAGGTGATTTTTAAAGGCATTACAATTTAATAAAAATAATTATGTGTGATGTAATTAGTACTTAAAATGTGTGCTTTACTGTGTCTTTATGGCAATTTCCGTTGTAGGTAACAGTGTAATAAAGTTATTTTACTTTCTCTCATATGTACCAACCATAGTAAGGCGCACCTTTTGCTTTTGTTTTCAGATAAAGGTAAAAGCACAGCTACGTTGTTAAACAATAGTTTTTTGCAAACCGGGACTGTGTATACGCAGGTTTTACGTACATCAATTGTTTAGTAGCTTACGTAAGTCTTAAACTGCCTGAAAATTTTCGCTGGAATCGGATCGCTCTAGCTGAATCATGAACATCATGAAAGCCATAAATGATGCTGCAATCTGAAAGAGAAGGGCAACTTTAATAATTGAGTTGGAAATTACACACTACCTACACTGCAAAAACTCAACAATCTTAAAGCAGGAAAAATGCATTTGAAACGACAATAATGTACTCGGCTTTAGTATAATTATGAACATAGTTAGGATTCAACTTAAGTGCAACTAAAATGCACTTAAGTGCATTTTACGCATTTTTGACTGCGAGAAGCGTTTTAAATGCGCTTTAGATTTACAGTTGCGTGCTTTAGAGAACCTTTAAATTCTTCCTAACTATTTTACAAAATACGAGTATTTTTTGTCGTTTAAGATGCAGCAGTTTTTACATTGTACTCAAAGTTTGCTTCGATCTTCAAATTACTCATTTAATATCGAACTAATGATTATGATTACCGTACGGACTCGAATAAGTGAATAAACATCAGGTTCAAATAACAGGGGAACTTATTTGAGTCAGTACGCTGTAATAGGTAGGTACATTAAACTCCCAACGTACCCCAGAAATGAGTTCAAAATTGATGTAACACACATTTAAGCCATTGAGTTTCCAGTTCCAGTTAATTACCCAATTGGTAATTTCGACGAGATCTTCATTCATATTACTTTTCATCTTTTCACGCATAACGAGATGTGACAATTTCTCCTTGACATTCTGCATCTAAAGTATAGTGTGTTATTAGTGTATTGAATTAAAAAAATGTAATAAACATGCTTGGATTAAAGAGAATTAAATATAACCGTATTTTAAATAGTCTTATTAAACTAAAGTTGAGATATACCTCAACTTCCATGTAGTTGCCTATACTTAAAACAAGGTGCATCAGCATGGTGCAGGAGATACAGATGAGGATATTAATAATCTTGTCTCTTGACCAAAGAAGGCTAGTAAATAATCCATATGTGAGACTCATTCCAAAATAGAATAAATTTGACAATGCGCATAATCCTGCTACTTTATTATACGCAGAGAAACAGTTCTTTAATCTTGTGAATGCATGGACAAAACTGGATTCAAAAGTATGAGTAGTATCAGCAGTATTTTCCGATTCCGAACTGCGATTAGGTAATTCGTCGTCATTTTTTATGAAATCGAGGCTATACTGATGTTCCAATACCTCGAAAAATGTTCTGTAGCACTGAATCAAGTACAAACCAAATGCTACTTGAAGACCCGTAGGCATGACACAAATAGCTACAGCAACTGCATCAAATATAATCTCACTGGCTTTTTCCATCCAATCATACGGATACGGAAAGTGGTATCGGTCTGACAAAGTTGCTATTTTGTCATCAAAATATACATACATGTGATAAATGTATGTGGCAGAATAAAGCAATGTGGAGAATACCCAAAGAAGATAGAACTCAAGTTTCTTAAATGACCATTGTCGAATCGCAATTTTAAAACTGCGGGAAAAATAATGAACTTGCAAATATTTGAGATTAGAAATTATCAATTGAATTTCCCCTGCGTAAAACATGCCAACAAGTCGTACCGTTAAATCCAATATTGGAATTGAGAGTGTGCTTGAAATGTAGATAATTCTTGTTGCCAAACTCAAACCATAGTATTCTGCCGGTACGAATAGGTTGATGCATGCTATGAAATAGTTTAGCTGCAGCAAACTAAAGGTTAGACAAAGTAGGAATGAATACACAAAAATGGGGGACTTTTTATTCACTCGTGTTTGGAATTCTGTATCGATTTCCAGTTTGGAGTCATTTTTAATACAAACCGGATTGTAAGGAACCGGGAGATATCCAAGAACTCGAGCAAGAAATATTAAAACCGTAAGTACTGGATCCATTTTTTATAATTAATGAAATATGATTATGAAACGGTTGTGTAGTCAAATATGTAACAGATGCTAGTTGCTTTATGTGCTCAACTGTGCGATTTGTGCAAATGTTACTGCCTCAGTATTAAATGAAGAATAAATTCAAGACGAACAGAAGGTGAAAGAAAAATGACATTGTTCTTGAAAGTAGTGAATTATCTGTCCAAATATTTGTGTAGGGTAATAAAGTTGCACTAATTACCTTATGAAATCAATTTGTAACTAATTCTTACGAATGTGACGAGGTAAGTAGGTCAGTGTACATACATGTAATGTATATAAAATGTAATACATGTAAAAAAATAAATATTGACAAACCATACTCATCGATATTGACTGACTGACATCTAAGCATTAAATTTTTTTATTTTAATAATTAAGTGCCTACCTACATATTTGCAGAATATATAGTGTACAATGATAATTAAACCAACCGATTAGCTTTAACTTAAGTTAAAAACTCTGTTTTGAGTGTGGAAACATACTCAAATCCCATGTTCTTAATTCAGAAAGCTTCAGCTGAACAATGACCAAAAAGTTGGTTAAAACAGTTCCAGCAACCTAAAGGAAAATACATATTGGTTATTAAAACATTTTGGAGAACAAATTACCAATCTAGGAAAAAAAGTACAGCTCCCGTAACAATTATTATAAAAGGTCGGCTTTTAATACAAGGAAATCTGGATTTAGCCAATGGCAGGGTGAGGTGAGGGTGAGGTCAGAAATTCCAATCTCGTCCCCACGCGGGCGAGGGTGAGGGAACATATTTTGGACAGATACTGCACATGTACCTACATACATACGAATACCATATATCATAAAGCTAATGATTAGTCTGCTTACACCTGGAATTAAAGTTCGATTAATTCGAAATAAACTGCAGGCTGTCATATGGTATTTCCAAGAGTAAATCCAAGAGAGTAAATCTTTATCGCGGCAGTTGGCCTCCCTATTCTTGATGGCATAGTCTTGTAGCTTCTCACGGCCTGTATTTATCTGAAAAATCAATAAAGAACTGGTTAGTCAAGAATTATTATTTCAAGGAAATTAGAATTTGATTTGACCAAACAATTAAACTTACTTTTGATTGAACGAAGTGTCCAAAATCCGCCATAAATACAATAAAGAAAGTGCACACCACACTCTTAAATGCTTCAGTGTCTTTTCCGCGCCCCTCAGCAATCAGCCATGTTGCAGCCTCAATTAAAGATGTGGTCGCCCAGAAAATCAGGGCTAAACTGTAAACGCCCGAAATTTTGGAATATTTGACAAAAGCGTATTTCAATATGTGGTTGCCCAGAAAATCAGGGCTAAACTGTAAACGCCCGAAATCTTAGAATATTTGACAAAAGCGTATTTCAATTCTTGAAATTTCAATGCAAATTCGTCTCCTTCAAAATCCGATTGCCAGATGTCATTTGGAGTGATGGGATCAAGGTGCGATTCCTTATTATAGCTGCTGTTTGAATCTTTTTGATTTTCAAATGATTTTTGACTCTTCTTCCAAAGCTCCTGAATCTGAAATCTTTCTATTTGAAACACCGAAGTTAGAAATATCACTGATTTCCGAAATTTCTCTGGGAGTTTTCGAACGGATTTTTGCATCGGATCTTCTAATGAGCTCATCCCCGAAAGCGGTGTAAATGCTTACTAAATCAACACCTACTACAACTATAAACAGGAAAGTGTAATTCCAAGATATAATCTGAATGACGCCCACAACGAAAAAAGCCGCAACCTGAAATTCTCTCGTTGCAAAGTAATACGAATTTGAGTAGGCCAAGTCTGGGTTATCAATTACTTCCAATTCAAACAGCGACCATGTTTGGGATCCAATCATGAGCAACATAAGAATAGATGTAAGCAAGTAGTACTTAACTGCGGGAATCATATTCCGTCGACTAGTTTGCTGTATGCTTGTTTCTACGTGTCTCTTTAAACCACTCATATCCTTGAAAATCATGGTTGAAGTCATCCCACTCAAACAAATTGCTCCGATTCTAATAGTTATATCGGCAGCAGCAAAATTGAGGAAGCTAAGGACTTCCACTACTTTAAATGAAAGTGGTATTTGTTTAGGGTCGATATTGGTAATATTCATGGAAACCATACCCAGTCCCGTTCTAATTGCTGGTAGAAGCACTAGTTGAAAGGATTCAGCGTAGACCACTAAAGAAAATAATATAGTGGCTAAGCAGTAGAGCATTACTGGACTCAGGAAAAATCTGCGAAAAGATGTTTTTTCCAGAATTTTTTGAGTTTTGCATATTCGGATTGGAAAGCTCCGGGGATAAAGTCCGGTGATCCAGCCAAAGAGAAGAAGAATTTGAAATGCAGATATTTTTTCCATATAGCAGTTTTATGTATTTTCAAAATTAATAACCGTCAATTCAGGTAAGAATAAAAAATAACTGAGTTTCTTGTCCGTGTCAAGCACGAGTCACATTATTTTCATTACCTTTATCTACCAGAAAAATATGGCATTACATACCTTTTGTTATGTATGACTAATCCGATTACGTTTCGACTTTATCTGTACAGCAAGTTAGTTTTATCCAGAAATTATGAAAACTACTTTTGGGATTTCATGAACAAATATCGGTAAAGCTTGATTTGACTTTTTTGGCACCATATGTCTCAGATTTAACACCGGCTCAATAGCTACAACTACAACTGTTATGTCAAATACTTATATCATACTTTCTGGAGCATCTGGATATCACACTTGTTGCTATTACACGACTACACGAGGACTAAGCAAGCTTAACAACAGCGTTTGAAGATAAACTGATGAATTTTTCAATACTAATAAGCACATAAAACGGTTAATTTATTCTGAATCTAGTACCATTGATATCAATAACACAAGTTAGGTACCTATTAGAAATACGTAGATTAGCCATCAATCTTTTTTACACTTGCTAAGTAACTACCTATACTAAGAGCAAGAATGTAGACGAATTATTTTCTTTGAAGTAGTTATTATTACTGTATGCTTCGAAGATCGGCAAAAAATGTGAAAGAAACTATGAAATAAAATTTATGCGTTGGCATAATTTCTCTGTATTTTATCCATAGCTCGGTTCAAATTGTTCAAACATTTAAATAAAAATGCATGGAATTAAAAATATAAACAACTTACTAAGCAATAAGCAATTAATTACATCAGACTACGTTATCACGCATGCACTTTTTCATAAAGGAACTAATGACCTACCATAAAATTTATAATAACTCCCCTCATTGCATTATTTTTGGATTGAATTTAATGTAGGTAAATATTTATTTGAAGTGTAGCTAAATAATATGTAGGTCAGTTGCACGGTGCAATTACTGGCCATCAAGATGTGGCGAAGTAATTGCCATTGCACACTACACAGCAGTTATAACCACTGTACGTAATCCAAGCAGTAATTAAAGTCAAATCAATATTATTTGCTCTTATGTCTTAGATGCTGTTTCCGAAAATTTCAGTTGAATGATGACTAAGAAATTCGTCATCACAGTCCCAGCAACCTGAATCAAATCATGAACGATAATAGTTTTATCAACATTAGATGTCTTAATATTAGCATATGTATGTCACAAATTGTCTCTAGCATTTTTTTCTTGTATAATTCGAACCTTGAACTTTGAACTTGGCATGCAAACGCTTACTCATTGGTAGTGAACTCTAACTAAATAGTTTTTTTTCAATATACCCGCAAGTCGTTACATTTATAGTAAAATCTTATCAAACCTACCCCTAGAACTAAGGTTCGATTAACGTTGAATAGACCGCATGCCGTCAGCTGATATTTCCACGCAAAAATCCAGTGAATTATTTCTTTTTCCCCCTTACTGGCTTCCAATGCGTGGATAACATGATCTTGCAGCTTCTGTCCGCCTGCGCTCACCTTAAATAGAAAAAGATAGCAAACACCATTACAAGCATTTCTTGATCAAATCATGCGTACTAGGCATGTCTTTCAATAGTTTTAATTGAATCAATTATGGAATTATAGAAAAACGAATTGATACAGAATTTAATATCAATGTATATAAAATGGAAATAAATTACCGTGGAATAAAGCTGCTCTCCGAAATCTGAAATCACCCAAATAATGCTGAAGCAAACTAGACACTCAAGTACAGCGAACCCTTTATCGACATCGTCCATAAGCGCCCAGCTTGCGCTTTCGATCAAACGCATACTCGCCCAAAAAATTAATACCAAACCGTATATCCCCGCTACTTTTGAATACTTTTCAAATAAGTTTATTAAAGCCTGAAATGACAATGCTAAATCTTTGAAATCTAATTCTTCCCTTTTTGATTCTAAATTGTTTGAAAGCAAAGAAAAACTATTTCTTGCAATGGTACTAACTGTATTCCTGTTGGGTTTCTTTATTCCATCAAAAACGTCTCGATTATTAGTTCGACCACTCACTGTTGTAATTTGTCGAGTAGTTTTTACATTCAGAACTACTCTGCTTACGATTTCATCTATAAAAGAATTGTAAATTCTGGCAAGTTCTAAGCCAACTATAATTACAAACAGTATTGCGTAGGCTAGTGAGAATATCTGAAGGCTAAAAACAATATACAACGACACGACCTGAGCTTGTTTACTCGGAAAATAATAGGCTTCAGAATAGATCAAGTCATGATCATCTATCATTTCCATCTGCATCATTGACGAAATCTTCGTTAGGGTAACCAATACAAGTAACATGGAAAGTGTTAGGTAATGTTTTGCCTCTCCCGATTTATAAACTTCAGACAGTTGATTGATAATGTGACCACCATTTGAAGCTTGAGGGACTTTCCACTTTGCTCTCAAGGCATCCATATCGGTCAAAAGCATGGTAGAGGTAATGCCAGTCAAGTAAATAGCAGCGATTCGTTGAACTAATTCTGGAAACAATAAGTTTGCAAAACCTAGAATCTCGACTACTTTGACGGATAATTGAGTTTTTGCTGACCCGTTTACATGCACTGAAGCATTGTGTCTATGATTTGGACCGTTGTCCAATGCTGGTTTTAAAGCTACTTGGTAGCATTCTGCGTGTACGACCACGGTCAGCAGTACAACAACCACGCTATAAATCTTAACTGGGCACAGTACACGCTTCCAGCAGGCGGGAGAAGGCTTCATTTTACTAAGGGGAAAGCTACTTGGGTAGATGCCGGAGATCCAACCAAGAAGCAGCACTAAGCGAATCACGGATATTTTCTCCATCGATTTACTTAAATCGAAGTAATTATCAAACTATTCAAATTCTATCACACAGTAGGAGAGAACTTGGCTATTCTTTTCAAAACGTACTGTTGTTTGTAAGTCTCGAATTTGTCTTATGTTACTGAGATCTACAAACGAGTTGATAATAGTATTCATACTAACAAGTATTATATTTCAAATATGTATAAACCTAAAAACTGATATGACTAAATTACAGGAAAGAAGATTACTTGGGACACGTAATTGCTTTTGAATTCAGGCCCACACACACTCCAAATCTAAATTGATTTCAATTCCAACTGTTTTTATGTCGCTTGCAAGGTACAGACTGTATATTAGTACAATACTTAATTCAAGTATAATAACATCGAATCAGAAACAAGCTTATGGTTGAAAAATAAAAGCCAGATGTCGTAACACAGAAAGAAAGGCCTGGTTGTGGTCGGGTCCATAAATATAGCCACCTGGTAGTAAAAGATAATGCAACCGACACTGTGACTTCGTGTTCTTTCATTAAGCGTTTATGTAAACTCATAATGAGAAAGCTATTAAAGAACATAGAACACAGTTGTTAGGTTCTTATACAATTAGTTCTAATCGTCTAATTCTACGAGCTACAATTGCTGAAATAATGAAATTAACTCCAAGAAACAGAGAGTGCCAGGTTATACATTTATAATTATAAGTTAACCGAAATGATGTCCCAAGGTAGCGTTCTTCAGTAAAATGGCTCCAGAGTTCAGACCGTTGCACTCCGTCTTTCTAGTTTCGAATTCTGATAATTTCAACTGAAGTATGATTAATAGGTACGTTAAAACTGTTCCAATGACCTGATAGAAATTATCAAACAAATTAAAAATATGTTACATATTGAAGGAAACCCGTACAGCGAATGTATGTAGGAAAACGTTCAAAATCCGTACTGAAATGTTTATATTATAAAAGTCTACAAAGGTACAAGCCATCGAGTTTTCCCTATTTTATACTAACAATTTTTTTCATTTGTTAGATACGGAATGAAAGATGGAATCACTCTGTTGAAATTAAAAGTATGAAAAGTAACTTACACCGATAATTAGCGTCCGATTTATGGGAAATAAACCACAAGCCGACAAATAGTATCTCCACGAACATACCCATAAAAATAATTCTTTATCACGGCTGCTTGCTTCTTTTTTCTCGATAATACAATTCTGAAGTCTTCGCCTGCCCAAATTGATCTTGAAAATTTTAAATTAAATTTTGAATGATCAAGAATCTTTAAAAACAATTACGTTCGTTATATAACAATTAAATTTGAATGCTAATAAAAATAAAGAACAGAATTGTAATTACCGTCCATTGCAGGAACTGGCCAAAATTGGCAATCAGCACAATGAAGGCAATGTACATTACAGTCTCAAATGCAGCAACATTTTGCTTCGTTTCGCCAACAATTAACCAACTTGCAGTCTCAATTAAACCTAGTGTGGCCCACAAAATCAATCCACACATATAGACTCCTGCCACCGTGGCGTATTTTACAAATACGATTTTTAATTCTTGAAATTTTGCCACAATATCTTCTAGCTCAAAGCCCTCCGGCTCAACTTCTCCTGAAATGTTAATTGCGGTTGTTTCAATGTTGTTATTAACCCTAATAGCTGACAAGTTGTTGGCTTTGTTCCGAAACCCAATTAGCTTGGGGTCGTCATTAATTTGTGTGACTTTTATGGAAGATTGGAATTTCAATTTTAAATCTATCCGCCGGATAAGTTTGTCTATGAAATCATGGTACATCGGCACTAACTCCAAACTCCTGCCACCGTGGCGTATTTTACAAATACGGTTTTTAATTCTTGAAATTTTGCCACAATATCTTCTAGCTCAAAGCCCTCCGGCTCAACTTCTCCTGAAATGTTAATTGCGGTTGTTTCAATTTTGTTATTATTAACTCTAATAGCTGACGAGTTGTTGACTTTGTTCCGAAACCCAATTAGCTTGCTCTCGTCATTAATTTGTGTGACTTTTATGGAAGATTGGAATTTCAATTTTAAATCTATCCGCCGGATAAGTTTGTCTATGAAATCATGGTACATCGGCACTAACTCCAAACCAACGATTATAATAAACAAAAATGTGTAGATCAACGAACATATTTGAAAGCTTCCAACAAAAATGAAGGCTGCAAACTGCGCTTGTCCGTTGTGAAAGTAAAATGTCTTTGTAAGTTCTTCTTCCCATCCCATAATTGTAGACGTTTCGGATCCAATCATAAACCCAACCATTATGAAAGTAACTACGTAGTGCCTCACCATTGCCGAATGTGTATCCCTTGATTGATTCTTAAGCCCCACAGAGGGCAACGATGGTGTTTTCATATTCAGTTTTACTGCTTCAATATCAGTAAATATTAGTGTGGTCGTCATTTCCACTCATGACAATAGTTCCTATTCTCAGAGAAAAATCCATAAAAGAAAAGTTGAGGAAGTCTAGACATTCGACTATTGTGAAAGATAATGGATAACGACTGTCGTCTCCGTCAGTCGTATTGCATGGCCTTTGTACAGATTTATCCTGGACGCCCTTTTCTACCACATTGATTCGCTCCGCATACACTGCTAGGGACTGTAGTATGATAGCCACACTATAAAGCACGCTAAGAATTACTTCACGATTGAAACGGAATTGTGATCTCCTAGAGCTCTGTAAGGACGTCAATTTTCTAAGGGGAAAGCTCATTGGATACAATCCCGCGATCCAGCCAAAAAGTAGGAGTAAAGATATTGCAGAAAATCTCTTCATGTTTGATGTTTGACAATTTTGATGACTAGTGAAAATTTATTATAAGGAAATATTAACTGTGTTCTTTATTTTTTACTGATATTGTAGAGTCTTGCTGGAAATGTCGCTGAAAATATTTAGTAATGAAATTAATAATGTTTTAACAAAACGTAGGAAGCTTCGAAATACTTACTGCAATTTATTTTCCGTGCTTCAATGTTTTTTGGGCTGGGCTGAATAAGCATATTTTATTGTGAAATTACGCAGAAAATTATAACAACATTACTTTGATATCATATTGATTATATAAATGGTGACACAGTGAAAATTATTATTTTATTACTCGGTTGTTTGTTTTATTATCTGTATGTACACATCAAATCCGTATGCCAAATCATACACAGTAATTGTGACTGTTCTTTAAAAACAGGATTTTTCCATTAGTCTTTTATCAATAAAAACAAACTAAATATTGGTAACATTATGCGTGGGTAGTTTTGATAACTTCAGTCAAAATGTAATATCATTTATGTATATATTATTTTGATGAAACTACCAGGATACGGCCCCTCCCCTTTGTGATGGACGCTTATCTTTATTCCGCCTGTTACAAAGTTCGTCAAGCAATAAAACCGTTAAAGCTAGTAATCATCATGCTGTGCGTTCCAGAAATAAGTTCATTTGTATAGAGAAAAGGACAAAGATTAGAAAACACGGAAACTGAGCAAATTATATGTTAACTGCTAACACTGGCTAATAATGAGAATGATATTTGAATTTGTAACTGTTTTTTATTTTTGTTTTTTTAATATAATTAAATGAAGTACCTTGTTATAGGTTGCAAAAACTGCTTTAAAGTTGTTTATTTACTATTTCGTTTTCATGTCCGATATTTTTAGT
>JAAXYX010005097.1:0-11357 GCA_036851915.1 Ptenothrix huangshanensis | reverse complement strand
TTTAAGTGTATTTTCGCTGTTTATTCTCATCTTTGATAATTAATGCCTATTTGTGCCAATTTAGCCAATAATCTAGATTTTTAACAACTGTTTAAAACCGGTTATTACCAATGGTTATAACCATGGTTTAAACCACCTTACCGGACCCCGAACTTATCGTTGCACATAACATATTTTGATTCTTGAACGACGATATGTAGGTAGTTGCATTGCTAATTCTAACGGGCCGTTTTGTAAAGCAAAAATGGAATCATTAAAGGCTCTAAAACATTTTGCTGTTACCTGTAAAGACATTTGAAAAATGCAAAAAGATGCAAACTATTATTTAAAACGAATTTAAGAATTTACTATTTTTAGCTTCAATCTAGCATTACCATTAATAAAAGAATATTATATCAAAACACTGAGCGTGTATAATAGTCCTACCTTAACCATCAGTTCTACATTATAACCTTACACTATAGTTATAATCTACATTATTAACAGCATTACCAGTATCATTTTATGTAAAATAAAACATTTAGACTTCAACTATGATTAAAATTACTATCATTTAAGAAAATAGTACAGCATTCTACGTGTACGTAAGAATCCAATATTTATTAACAGATTATTTACTATCTTTATTATCTTCGATTAAATAAAAGACGTAAACGAGATTAAGAATTAATTACTTGGTTTTCTTACAGGATTGTAGTATGTGATGCCTAAGTTGTTGAGCATAGGAATGGCAGTGTCTTGTCTCCATGTGGTTGGGTTGCAAGATCCGCCCAGAAATACTTCGCAGTTAATTGTGGAGTTGTCTAAAGTAATCAAAAGCTTGTCTCAAAAACCACTGAGAAATTCATGTCAGTATTATTATTTTTCACTGGTGAGACTTATAACTTGCATAAGTGGGTACATTTATTTGTGTAGGTCATGAATGAAGTGTAGAGTATTTAATTCTAAATATAGGTTAACAATGTTGGATACCGCTAATGAAAATGAACAAGGGTAGACCAAACCTGATGACGATGACGATGATTCTACACTTACTTTCTACACCTACAAATTTCCCCATGGAAATTTATCGAGAACAGAAGATATGTACATATGCATGTGTCAATTTAAAAACAGAATAAACTTAACACTTCAGAGATCTCCACCACAAAACATTTGCAAACGCACAAAGTGTAGATTAATGTGAGTTACTCTTACGTCTCATGGACTGCAGGAACATATTATAATTATTACTGTTAACTAATTAGCTAGTAACTTCATGCCAAATCCCTGTTATATATAGTACCACAGTTTGAAAAATATTAAGAAACTGAAACGGAAAGATGAATTTAAATGAAATTTAAAAATTATCACTAACAATATGCAATTGCGTGTGCGAGCTGAGAACGGAGCAAGTGAAATCCTAACATGGAAAATTCACGTTTTTTAAAACCCTAGTTCAAGGTTGCTGACAAAGCTTTGACGTTTGCTTCCCAGTTTACTGAGAAGTCAACAGCAATGCAATGTTTGTATGAAAGGTTGTGTACGCAGGAAAACCCCGGAGAAAATGCGGAGAATTTATAGCTAATAATAAATTGTAGATAAGGTCGCATGATCTTACACCAGCGCAGCAAAGCACCCCACAAGCTTTCACTTTTGAGTTTCATTTTTTCCTCTTGCACATTTTGTTGTCATAATTATTTTAGCCGGTCTTACCCTTTCAATGTAAAAGTAGATTTAAACTACAATGGTACTTACATACAAAAATGTTTGGTCGTGGTAGCTAAATTAGAAAACTTATTTGGAAGACAAACGAATTCTGGTCTACATTAAAAACTCAAAACCAATCATTATGGCGGCAGACGAAGCCATACGGGCTTGTTTGCTTTTGTACATTGAAGTTCAATGTTAAAATAACGATGTGGTAGACGATGACAGGCAGTTGGAGTTGGAAAATAAGCATTTCGCATTCTCTGTGGCGGATAGCTACGTAATTGAAACAGTTTGGACCTATCACCATTAAGTATGATGTACGAAAAGTTAAAGAGGCCATACCATTTATTCACCGTTATGAAAGACGGTGCGGTTTCTAAACGTATTAACGGGAAAGTAAGAGAGCTTCGAGTCCCGTTACCTTATTTTATGCACCTACACGTGATTAATTATTAAATCTATTTTGTTCCTATTTCAATGACACACTCTCTACATTCGTCTTCATTAACTTATGACGTGCAAAGTTTTATAATAAGACATTTTTTTGAAAAAATGACGACATACAGTACAATCCTTTTAAAAAATTAATTTACCGTGGAATTAACTCTTCATGCAAACCTACAACACGATCCACGTTTTTATCTTGCATCTTTGTATCCCCTACAATTAATTATATAAAACAGTGGTACATACATATGCAAGTCTAGAGAAATCAGCAATAATAGTCTATGATGCGCGGGTTCTATCCTGTCTTCTATGCAACTCATACAAATATATGTGTGTTCTAGAAAGGAAGTAGATAATTTGTGCGTAGGTGTGGAGTCGGGTAAGTTGTCGAACAAACATGAAGGAGGAAGTGTGGGCTTACACATCTGCACTTATATTTTTGCTTACTATTTGGTTTGGATCCGGAGGCTGAGGTGATGGGAAACTTGTGGGCGATTTTGGATGCGGGGGCAGATGCAGTAGCCGAATCTTCCGCGTACGCTCGCTTCATCTCTGAGGCAAACACCGAAAAGTCGCCAAACGTCAAGTATGAACTATCATTATTATTGCCACTAGGCGAACTGCTTCTGTTTCGACATCTCTCAGCACAGCATATCATCTCGTTCACTGCAAATAATGAGCAAAAAATACAAACTCGCTTTAATATTCATGTTCAAGTACATACGTTTAGCACAGATTAATTACAATTCTCGTAGTAATCCATTCTTCACGTTAATCCTTCCCTTCTTGTTTACAACTACAGAATAGTTCTACGCGTGGGACATTAAACATCCGGGGTAAATGATCGGCATGAAATCCTGCCTTGATAAATCCATTCCATTTTTCTCAATTTGCAGTCATCACACATGGTTTTCTATTTTACTAATTCAAAATTCCCAAACTCTGTTCCAACATCTACACTGAAACTGAATTAGTGATTTATAGCTCCCTAGTACGATGTAACTGTTTTTGATTTTGAGTAATTACAAGCAGCATTGAATGCCAACTATTTAGTTTTTAAAACAGATTTTTTCAGTACAAGTTCCAACGTTACTTAACTTAAAATGGCATAGAAATTATTGAAACATTCTGTATATTCTGTAATTACGTGGAGGACTCCATAATGCAATTATTATCACCTTCAACTTTTTAAGCTCTATGGAAACCGTTCGATAAACTATCCTTGAAGTACGTAGCATGTAAATACTTATTGTGCCAGTACCAACGGCCAACACTAATAAATCCTCCAGTTCTATAGTTGGTTGACATAGAACCCAAAACTAGAAACATTCGTCTCTACATAACTATCATCAACTTTTGTTAACTCTCGAAACTGTTTCCAAGTTGAATTGGTTACTATAGTTAACTCGACTATGTTGTAATGAAAACAGGGCAACCAAGTAAGCATAACCTAGGTTAAGCCAAACATACATAGATACTACACATATCGAATATTTAATTACTTGTTGATGTTGAGGTGATTATGTGCATTGAGAACAGAATTGAATTCTGAATAAATTGTGCTTTTTTACAGCACGTATGCCAACCACGCACAGATCGAGAGAAAGTAAGAAATCTATTTACACTTTAACACCTAAATAGTAATTGCGTCAATAACATGTGGTGTAGTGTGACGCCTCTTTGCGGTACACTTGATACTGAACTGAATTCTCGTTGAGTGTAAAACGAAACCCGAGAATCCGTATTAAGTACGAATAATATGCAATTGCCTACGCAATTGAACATAGAAAATTAAAGCAACTGATACTTACAATGGAAACACAAGTTTTCGACAAATAAAACAAAATTCTTTGACTCTCGGGAAGGACATATCTATAATTAATTCCTTCCTTGAGTTAAGAGTGTGAAACCAAATCAGAAAGAGAAAAAATAGTCACTTCTCTTGTCAGGGAGTCGAGAAAAAATGTCAGCGCTTGCATTCATTGGGAATTTAAGCAACAATGAGCATTTTTTTTAAATCTACCATAGGTACATAGGTACGTGGAAAGTTGAACCGATGCTCATTTGAGTGCTTCCTTAAATGCAACATGCACCGCATGAATGTATCAATTAATCATATTTGATTTTCAAAACTGTTAACCTCTTATCGTTAGTGGCGCCTTTGCAGTTCCCAATGGTAACGCCGTACATATCTTAAACGTTTGAGATTCAAAGGAACATAAATACATATATGCATACAGGTCGACTCGCAAGTAAACACCAAGGTATGCGATGATTATTATGTACACTCAACGCTCCGCAGCAACTCATACGGTTTGACACTTCCAACTTCAACTCAAACTCCAACAACTATCGGGTGAGCCTATTTAAATGAATTAGGAATTTGTATCGATAGTCTAACTAGTTCTCGCATTGAGTCAGCCCACGCTAAAAATACCAGCTGACGTTCTCTAACCTCTTATCCGTCTCCTTCTCAATAATTCTTCTCTTTCGACATGTATTTACGTCTTTAAGTTTACTAGCCTTGGATCACCATAAATGCCAGGTCCACCTCTGACTAGTGAGATTCTCTACGCCCATTGCACACATTCTATGTACTGAATTCGCATTCGTAACCAGAGGTCCTTGAGACGATCGTCTTTGCGTAACAAATTGACACACGTAGAATTCTATTTACCAATTATGATACACTTACTACTATTTATATTTACTTCTAAAAGAGGTTACTGGTTTCAGTTAGATTTTACATTTGTCATTTGAGCAGGTATTCTGGAATCAGAGTTATTTTCTGGTTTAGATTTATTTTCACGTTGTAATTATTACCAGTTTCCACACGAACAGAATTCCTAATTAGCACTAGCAGTGGGAATGGACAGATAACCAGAGCCAAAGGTAATATTTATTACACCAGCCAGGCGACATAAACTCACTACAAAGTCCAATAATAATGCGTCGTATTAATTAGTTGTACGTAGAGGTGGGAGCCTCGAATAATTCCTCGAGACGGTTTGGCCACCATTTCGTTGAAGTGTTAAGATTACACATTGAAAAGTAAAACCCAAATATTCAATACTGGCTAATTCACTAACTAGTGAATATATTAATGAATCATAATGTTAATCAAAGCAATTTTCATGAATTTTTATGTCTGGAAACTTAGGTATTGAACGCTGTCTTTGAAGTCAGCACCGCATCTCTAATTATCTGGTACTGGAAAGATACAATTATATTGATGATGCCCAACTTTTGTTTACAAGTTTTGATCAGTGCGTCAAGAACAACTTTATATAATGATTCTGCAGACTGAATTCATGGCACATGATTTTTAAAGTCGTTTCGAAACATATTCTTAAAGTAAACACGAAACAAAAAATTATTGTCTAAGTTCCTACCTATCTACAGAAGAATCACGGAACGTGTAAACCAAGAGAGTTTAATTGATTCGACCGCAACCAGTTGCACATCGCAAGTTAAACCATTGCATGATTCTATTGGAAGCCTATTGGAAGGAATTCTTTGGAAATATTCCGCCGGCAAATTTTCATCGCGGTGAAAAATAATTGAACTTGACTGAAAAATGAAGAAATGTTGACGATGCTCATTAACATGACTCAAGCATTTGGCAATGTCAGTCAACGATATAAGATAAGGTTCTTTTCGCGATTGTTGTAACGGCTTCTATGAGAGACTTTACAGATATAGCTTTACACAACTGTTGTCTATTCATAAATGCATTGAATAATAAATGTGACTTTATGATTTTATTTATTTATTCTTTTATTTTGAATAAAGTTATTGTTATTGCACCCCCTACAAAGATATTGCCTTTAGAATTATTAGAATCAATAATATTATCAGCAAGCAATGTGCAGCGGTATTTAAACTGTATACACATATCCTAAAATAGTTTACTGTTCGGAAAAGCTTGTAACTTTTTTGAATGCCCCATTGGTTGCCGTATAGCTGAAGCCTTCGGAACATGTGTAAATTACAGACAAAACCAAATGCATTTTACGGCCCTTTACTCATAATTGGGACACGACATGGATGCAAACTCACACGAACTCNACTGTATACACATATCCTAAAATAGTTTACTGTTCGGAAAAGCTTGTAACTTTTTTGAATGCCCCATTGGTTGCCGTATAGCTGAAGCCTTCGGAACATGTGTAAATTACAGACAAAACCAAATGCATTTTACGGCCCTTTACTCATAATTGGGACACGACATGGATGCAAACTCACACGAACTCTTGTTACGAATTAACCTTCAAACTACTGGTACAATTGGAGCTCTGTTTGAGACCGGATCTGGCCTATTATGCCGCATCGTTCCGAAAAATTCTGTCCCATCCAATGGTAAGTAAATTGATGTTGAAATTCAAGGTTTTTTATTACTATTAGGCAATTGGTGTTTAAAGTTGTCCTAAGACGTTAAAAAATCGACAAATTTTATAAACAAAGATATATAAGAAAGATGCAAGCAAATTGAATCCCCACTTGAAGATTAATTTCTCAGCATAGTCTTTTGAGCATTTTTATTTTTGCACAATTCTCAACCAATTATTCAGTGTTTCCCAATCGTTGTGGGAACAATATGAATATTTCAACACGAATGTAATAGCACATTACAAAATTAGTTAGGTACTATCCAGAAGATCTAATTTATTCTGCATACAACTTTATAACAGCACATCGCACCTGCCTCATTCAAAAGTCACACGATCTAGGAAAAAATAGCGATTGGAAAATGACAGCAATGCAATAATGTTTATTTTTTTGTACTCGATTATTCGCAACTGTCATATTTATTTATAAAACAGTCATAACACGCCGTAAATTATTCGTAACGCTGATTTGCTTCGCTAAAATCTATTTGATTGCATAAATTCTGCGTTAAAGGATGATATTCATTCATGCAGCAATAAATACTTCTGTGTTCCTATCATTTGTTTCTGTCGGCTCCAGGTAGACTGGAGCCCACAATAATAATGGTTATAGTTCCTTTCCATTTACTCACACAATACGTATAAAGTACCTTGGTGAAAAGGAGGATTTGAACAGTCAGTGGTTATTTAATTACATAAAAAATGATAAAAGTTGAGCGCAGTACAAAACTGATGAGACTGAAAAGAACACAGAAGATGACAGATATGGAGAAATTGAATCTGTTAGATGCTGTAGTTGTAGTTGTGGTTGTAGATTGGATATGCATTGACCTCTGAATGCAAATTCTAATACTGCATGATAGTCCGTTCCGTCTGCAAGGATGTTTTGCATATTTATATAAGAATTCTAAATGTGTAAAATGGTTGATGACATACCTTTGTAAACTTGTGGTTGACTAGATTATGAATGGCTATCCTATGACTTGCGGTAAGGACGATAAATTGCGCATTTGAATGATGGGAAAAGGCAGATGAGCACAATATAGATATCATGCGAAGTACAGTGTGCTTAAACTGTGTGGTACCTACACCTACTACTGTAGAACTAGTACCAATTCAATACCAGTACCATCACCAGTGTAATCCCTCGCGTAGTAAAACTTAACTACGGAGATACACGCTTTATCTTTTATTCAATGAGAGGTATATAATTAGTAGTAGGCAGTGGGACAGACAGCTGCATAACATAATTATCTTTACATAGATACAAGGGACCAAGGTATATATAATTACGAGTATATAATTATATATGTAGTTGGTCGAGACTGTGTAATCACACTTGCTTGCATGAAAAGCAAAGTACTGCGAATCTCTTTACTTACTACCTACTCATAAACCTTACTGAATATGAATTCTTAATGTATAGTAACTGTACAGTAGTGTAGAATCGTGAAGTAAGAGTTTTGGAAATTTTTATTTTGAAAATGCAATTAATTATGATTGAGTGTCTATTTCTTAGTATTCAATTTTATCCCATCTTTATATTAGGGAGCAGCATATGAAAGAAATTTTGGAAACCACCAGTTTTGATTGGTCGGTGAAGAGAGGCTATATTAGTACAGCGAAATACGCAAACCCAAAGTTCTTCTAGCTACAGCCGTTTAGGCACATATTGGGAAAGAGAATTATCAAAATCAAGCAACACACATTTAATTATAATACATAACTAATTGCATTTACCCCTTAATAAATAATGTAGGAAAATTACATTATGTCCCAGTCCCAACTAATGGGGTTGATCATGTTGCCGCCGTGACATGCTAATTATTGCCAAGCACATTCTATTAATTACGATAAGTGAAATCGGGGATAAGTATTCTGAAATTTGCGTCTCTTGAAAACGAGTTAATTAACTATTCACGGCTCGTAATTAATTAGTTTTTTGAATGTTTACTAATGTATGACGTCGGAGGAAGATACGACGAGGTGAATTTATCACATCTTTACACTAGCTGACATAAACATCATAGGTTGTGCAATTAATTATACACAAAAGTTTAGTTCATTCAAGGAAACATCCAAAATTAAACTACGAGCTATTTCAAGAAGGCAATATTAAATTAAACTAAAAATAACGCGGCCATTAATTAGTAACGTTAAAAATAGCATTTTGTTAAATTCTGACTTCCCACCGAATTCAAGGCTTCATTCACTACTGTGTAAAATATGTATGCTATCCACTGCTTCAGGGATAGTAAAGAGCGCGAGAAAGGTAAGGTACACAGTTGAGCAAACGCAATGATTTTCATATATGAACTTTCGAACATCAATATAAATACACTATAAAAATCGGCTCACAGTTTCTGCAGCTTATTCCAAGAATGATATCATTTTACAGTTCCTAATACATACTTTTCGTAGACAATCTTACTAAAAATAATTCAATGGTATGATTAAAAATCCACCTGTCATTCTCACTTCAATCGAAATACCTAATGATGCAAACACTAGAATGTTTTTTCAAACAAGAACAAATAGGTCTAGGACAAGCTCCGTTAGTTAATGAGCATAAGTGTGTGTAACTGTTGCTATAAATTATTTCGAATAAAATCAGCTCAGGAACTCTCTAATGTAAATACCACAGATAAGAATAGGCTCTATGGCCTCTTCTTCAAGACAAGATTGATTCCCTTAAGCAAAGAAGGTCAGCTAATGGTACCGTTCTTTATGATTACGTCACTATTACTTTAATTATTTAGCACAATTTCAAGAAACTAGTCGAGTAAATAGTTACTCGCTAATTGCAACTAGTAGGTAATTGCGTAATAATCTTATCGTTAGTGCCACAAAATGAAGCAGCTAAAGGGAGGCTTGTGTAGGTTGTTTCTATTTCAAAATCAATGCTTGATAAACCGAGAAATGACACTGAGAAACAGTGGTAGTAATGAACCTTAGATTTGCAGTTCTCAAAATAGCACATGCTATTGACAATGTTATTAGCTATCAGAGGCAGAGATTTTACTGAACTAGTACGAGGTTTAAGACAGCGCGCCATAAATGTCGCCGTACCCCTAATACAGTGATTGTGACATTGTGATCAAACTGGATGTAATTATTTTATTCGAATTAAATGTTCATAATTTCAGTCTTCACGTGGCAGAGTGAGTGACAGTTCAGCATTAAGGCAAACTCCATTTTCGAGGCATTCAAAACAAGGCATCTGTACTAAGCACGAGGAACACGTACGTAATTCGATCGATATACATTTTCTTTCGCGAATTCAAACTGGTATTGTTAAATTACACGTACATATGTACGTACATTGAACGCCTCGTAATTCGAAAGCCGAAGGGTACAATATAATAAAATGGGAATAGTAGAACGACTAATAATTAAAACGATAATGGTACAAAAAAAGGTGAATTACCTCCTACACTAAAGATAGCTAGGTGATCTGTAAAGGTAAACACGAAAGCGCACGAAACACAACTCAACCCAACTTAGACCACGGACAACACAATGAGCACTTGTACCAGACCAGACCACAGACCAGTACTGTAGGGAAGGTTGCAAAATAAAATCTAGAAGCTCAATTCGATAAAAGGTACGAAGGCTACGGATTCCACTGAAATTGAAACGAAGGCACGGAATCCGGCAATTTGTTGAACTTGTGGGAATGTAATTATTCAATCACAACAAGCAAGGATCGTTTCATACGACACGTACTTTCTTCTTCTCCTGTCCTAGCTTCACACCTGAAGAGGTTTATTCATTTCGAACTACAAACTACGACTGCACTCAACTTTTACAAACATAGTCATTGTGCAGAAGTAAGGACGTGTGGGATGAGGTCAGTCTCCTGCCAAACCAAGCCAAAAGAAAATCCCTGATATTCCTTTGAAACACAACATCAAGTGAGTGTTGTAGGAGAGAACGGAGCACGAACCAAGACAAATAAAAAGTTTTGTATACATAAGGTTTGGGCCGATTGCTCTTCCTTCATTCCCATTGAGTGTACACACAGATGTAACCTGACCTCTACTATACAGCAGCCACAGCATTTATTTACCTCCCCATGTCTTGAGCTCGCTTCGTATCAGCATTTTTTATTATTTCGGTTTTTATCCAACCCAATCACTTTATAATGATTGTGTGAAAAATCAGGGATTTAAACCCATCATTTCAGCGGTTTATTTGCTCATTCCTATAATCTTCAATAATTACCTATCATTATACTACGTATATAGATAGTTATTCTAATAATAATTACACTAATTGATTCTATACAGCACTCCACTCCACGTTACTATATAGTTAGCCCTTGCAGATAATAATCTGTATGACAGACAGGCATTACTCTGTGATCGTGATACATCCACCAAGACACTCTTTGCAACCGCATTGGGGATTATAGAGTCAAGGGAAATTTATGGAACAGCTTGTACAAACAAGGCGGGCATGATTGCGGATACAAATCCTAATAAAAAGACTAAATTGACTCTAATGCTTGGAATTTAAAATTATACTACAAAGCAAAGTCTGGAGTCACACTAGAAAAAAAAGGAAATATGACTGAACGTGAGTTGTTTTGCTAGTTAAAATCGTCAATGATGCAATATCGAAGCTCAAGAATTACCGAGTGAAAGAAGAGGTAAAACTCGATAGACAATACCTGTTCCTAATCTGTTACCTACACTGAACATGATTACTCAGCGTGAAGTCAACCACTGAAGGCTAGCAATAATTATGCTGCATGCTTAATTTTTTGAGTTATTTAAATTAGTTGATGACGAGCAATAAAAACATTTTCATTTTGAGGTAGGTGGAATG
>JAAXYX010005096.1:0-11362 GCA_036851915.1 Ptenothrix huangshanensis | reverse complement strand
GGCTTCCAGGTATTGAAAAAAAAATACATGAGGATTATGCTTGAAGGTACGAAATTTGATTGTCATAGGCTTAATCTTCGTTTTTCGTGCCGTCTAGGTCACTGTGCACAGTCTAGCTACCTTACATCACACGTTTATTTATAAATATGTATTTCAAAAAAGTTTTTTAAACCCTTTTTCACACGGAAATATGTAGGTACGTGCTTTGAAAAGTCTAATTATAAAGTGCAATTATTTGATAAAAAGTCAGTAAATACATTTTTATTACAAATATGTAAAACTGGAAAAGTGTGATTTAGTCGTATTTAAAAAATTAATGTTGCTCAATATAAATATTCTTAATGTAAAAAATAATCCACATGCTAGGCAAACGATCGTCTTTTCTACTGTTCTAATTGCAAAACCGGTATTGCCTTTTTAGCATAAAATGACCTTTATAAGTGTAAAATCTTGGATAATTTTAAAGGCAAATGCAATTGAGTTATTAGTACGATATGAGCGCGGATACTGTGTAGTCGATGACAATGGAAAAGAACAAAAGGACCATCTCCCTATCCAAGAAATACATTTTTGCCACCGTCACCCTTAGTGACCTTAGGGATGCCAAGCGCTTCCTCAGAAATCTTTTGTAGTCCAGTAGATATACATGAGTAGCAGAGTCGACTTGCTCAGCAATCAAGTAAGTACTGCAAACTTCGTTGAGTCTCCAGAGAATTCTCGTTGATTAGGTACGCATGACTGTAGATTAGTGGCGGAGTAGTGAGGATAATTGACCATGTTGTAATCAAAGCCAAAATGGTAGCCAAATCGAAGGATCGATACCATCTGATGAGAACGTAGGTCAGCAACACGCCACAAAATGTAAAACTGGACTTGAGCACTTCGATGTTGTTTCCGTAGAGATGATTGAAACTCTGGAGGACTAAACCGATTTCTTGATACTCATTCAATATCCCATTGATTTCCTTCACCATCGGTCCTCGTGGGAGCGCTGATTGTCTTGGCAGCGAAGAGGAGGAGGATGAGCTTTGAAGGAAAAGATTTAATTACGCATGTTAAAAATAACCCCCGAATAGTAATCGCTAATTTTCAAATTTTTCTTATATTTTTTAAATAGTCGAAAATCAATACTTTTTCGCAGTCCAGTAAATGAGACTTCGGATGGCAACAGTTTGCATGTAGTACTCCATCACGAAAGTCATCGCGCCACAAAACATGTTAAAGAGTTCCATGCAGCCACAGGCTACAAAAATCCAGCGAGACACTCCAATTTCCAATGTCTCAGGGATGTAAGTGAAGATAAACTGCTTCTTTCTCGGGGCTTGTAAAAACATTAACAAAACTCCGACGACGCAATTGATCTGACTTGGGAACCAAGACATGATCACTTTCTCAACCGTCGTTGACTTTTGCCGGTGAATTCCAAATTTAACTATTGAAAACAATTCCGACATTAAATGTAATTATGTAAGCTAAACTTACAATGATGTAGTCATTAATTAGTACACGCTAAAAAATGGAATTTTTGTAAAATGTGCTAAATATAAAATTAACCTTTGTTAAAAAGTGTGAAATAAAAAAAAATCAAAAATCAAAATTAAGTAATTTTAAATAATTTTGCAAGAACCATAAAATGGAATTTTATTTTTCGTAAAAAGTGCATAAATACTTGAATGTTTTTATATGTTTTAACTGCAAAATCAAAAAAAAAATTTGCCTAATCACTAATCAGACTTACTGTTTCGGTCCATGATTTGATTGTACAGTGCACCGTTTGCTTGTCTGTTTCTCCAGCATTTGGTTTTGTAGACAATGCCGTTTATCCAACACACAGTGTAGTAGACATGGAGCGTCAGATCGCTAAGATTGTCCTGCATTTCCTCGAATGAGAAAATCAACTGGAAGATGAAATGAGCTCCAAATCCATACAGTGTGAGCAGCTGAATCCAGAAAATCCCCAGTTTCCATTTCCTCTTTTCGAGTTTCAATTGGTCTGCCTCGCGATCATATGAGAAAGGTATGCATCCGCACACTGAGGCGACTGTTAGCGCAGCGCGAATATACTTGTGTAGATTTTTGCTCAGCATTTTGACCTGAGTAAAAGTTTGAACCTTGAAGTGCCTTTTATGGCATTAGAACTTGTCATTCACAGCATTTACACGTTTGTCCTCCACGTACGACGTTTGGCTCCACAGTACTTTGGCATACTCCAGTACAATCCAGTAACACCTCCGCTCCGTAACAATTTCTCGGAGGAGTCGCCAGGTCGATGTAACCTTGATTAGAACCACGTTCAATCAATGTCACTGTTCAACTCCACCTTAAGCCAGTTGGGTTGGGACTAACTAATTAATAATTGAACATTGAGTATATGCTTCCCATATATATTGAGTAAATATTAATTTGATTAGGAAAAGGGTATTTGGTTTGGACAGTATTAATTTTATGCACATACGTATCAAAACCTATTTTGTTCAAATGAAGTGACATTTCAATTGAAATGAGCTATTCTGGTCAGGCAGCTTTTCGCACTGCGATGGTACCACATAATATGCATGTATGCCCTGTTATTTCGCCCCATTAGTATTTGCCTTAATTAAAAGCAACCCAATATGCAATTAAAATATTGTCGAAACAGGTAAAATATGCATGTGGATTTAATGCTAACTACGACCATAGTTTGTTGCAAGCGACTTAAAGTTTTTCTCTTCGTGTAGTTCTTGGCAGCTGTTAAGTAAACATGCACGTGGAGTGCAATTTTAGTAACTTGAATTGCACATACATAATATTTTGTATATCTTTGATGAAGGTGAATAATTAAAGATGCCCAGACAAAGATAAATGTGTACTTGCAGAAGCCTATATAATGTAACTTACGTAAGTTAAAAACCCACTCACGGTTTTCGATTTTTTTAAAACCGTCCATTGCCGAACAAAGTACATTGGAATATTTATTTAATTTTCATACTTTGTATTTATTTTTAGTGTCTATACAATATTCCCGTACACTTTCTGTGTTTTTCAATACTTTTAAAAATGTGGTTTACATCAGCTAAAAATCAAACAAAGTTTCTGGCAACGGTTTCTCGTATTAACAAACAACAAACGCTAGTTCTCGTTCTTCAACATTCTACTACATAATACATTAAACATTTGATAAATATAAATAAGTACCTACCTACAAATGAACCCAGAGGTGCAGGTTCAAATCCCGCTGAAGTCATGTAATTTTCCTAATCTTATTTAGTTATTCTTACCCGCTATTCGTGAGAAATCACTAATTGATTTAGATCAGACTTGTTTCAGGCATTTTTGTATACATTTATTGTCTACGAACTACGAATTATGTACATTTCTCAAAAAGATTAAAGTTCAATAATTAGAGTATTTTGAAATCAGTTGAGTTAAAACCAAAGTAATCATCAACTATTTTTATTTTGATGAGTTAATAGTTTGACCTACGATTAGACAGGTAGACAGGTAGGTTCCTGGAGTGATTAATTAACTGTTACTTAATATAGGTATATAAAAGTTCGAACCCAGAGTTTGAAAATTTGTAAGTATGATGATTCCTTTTACAAGTTCTGCAGTCCAACCAGCTCCAGCGTTATAACTTCGTATTATGTAATTACTTCGTAGAGCACGCATTTATTAATTATACTTTGTCAACATTGCTTGCATATTTTGCTGATAAAATGTCAATTAAGAAAAACAATTTGGTATAATTTTTAATGAATTTAATTATGTAGATACGTAAGCAACCTCAGAATGCCCAACTATGAGCCCACAATAGACATTTTATTTAATTCATCGCAGGTAGTAAATATTAGCCCTAACAGATTAAAAATTGGTGCAATTATGTAAGTGCATTTAGAACTAATCAATAGAGTAAACAGCTCCAAAGCTCATCCCGTTGAAACAAAGTGTGTTTTTATTTAGACACCCAAAAGAAATGCATAATGTACATACAAATGCATTTGTGCTTGAACTTAACACTAAACTACACCATTCAAAGTGTTTTTATTTCACCGCTACTAAAATTCCAGCCAACTTTTGCCACACGAAATCACAAAATATCAGCGTCGAATGCCTTTCCATGATATGAAAGTCACCAACCTTGATGCCTATGTACATTACGTATTTATCTCACCTGCTTTTCAAATAACCTGCACGGATGACATTCACAAATATACTACGATTACTTTGTTTAATCTTTCTTGAACTTTTGCCTTTTGAAGCTACGAGAATAAGACGGTTAAGTTTTTGAACGCCAATCTGGAGACAAAATGTGTTGCCATACACGAATGCAAAAGCTGCCATGGTATCAAAGGCCATGAGTAAGTTTAAAGAACCCAAAAACCAAAAATGGTTCCGTATGGAACAATTGAATTCCGAAGCAGTAACATGAAATTGAAATGGTTAGGCACATGATTTTATTTACGAAAATGCTGTGGGCACAACAAATGTTAAAAAGATGTATGAGCAGTTGTAAGTCCCGAAGGCTTTTCGTCAACGCCATCATTTTCTTCCAAGCAACGTCGTCTTTTATCCTAAACAAAATTTCAAATTTTTTCCCAAGCAAAGTTTGAGAATACAGACAAAATAAAAAAAGAGGAAAGAGACTTACGGTGCAAAGTCTGCTACTTGTGTAAAGAGTCGGGCCAGTTTGGACTTGCAAACCTCAAAGGTAGTGAGGTGCAATAATACTTGAAAGTAAAACGCTGTTACTAGCCAGTAACCCATGATAACTTCTACGATAGCTGCGACCACGAAAGTTATTCGAGTCTGGTACTCCTTGCCTAACGAACTGTAAATGAGTTGTGGTAGTGTGGGATCCCAAAGCAAACATCCTGAAAGAAATAGCTGCGTCCCGCAAAGCAAAATCGGCATGTGGACAAGAAATAATTCATGGTATGAATATTGAATAATTTTTCTTTTTCTGCAATTTGTCAACAATTTCCATTCCACGCTTTGCTCGTTCCACACTGTTATAATGGAGCTTTTCCAGCTGAGTCCCATTTTGATGTGCAACAAAAAGCATGCAATAGATCCAATAATGAAAGCCCAATTTATGCAAACGAAATTTGATGTTGAAATTGCTTTCATGGTTAAGTACAAGCTTCACAAATTCAAAGCAGCAGTGAAGAAAGTACGGAATGAACGAAAAGAAATAAAGCAAATAAATGCATCTCCGCCTAAGTGATTTCGGGAGTTTCAAAGATCCAGTTTCGTCGTCGTAATCGAATGGAATGATGCCCAGTCTGGATAAATAGCGAAGTGCAACGCTGTTGTAGTAATATTCAGCTTTGGATATCATTTTCAATTTTGGTAACTATTGTGTGCCTTATGAGTGAGTGGGATATGATAGAAAGTAGGTAGTTTAGAAACCGAGAGCGTGAAGAGCAGACTGACAAAGTATTCTACTTTTCGTTATGGTTGTCAAAAAGATAAGAATAGGGAAACAGTAAAGTAAGAAAATATTAGTAGATATTTATATTGAACACGTAATTGAATCAATGAATCAATCACCAATCAATGCCACTTAAGACGTAATTAGATATTCATTCCGATTCTGTTTTCAGAAGTGGAATCAAGCATCACTTAAGCCAACTTTTGGGTGCTTTAACTGCCTATTTTACTTGCAGTATTGGATGGGGGCATAAACTAATTCTGTGTTTATATATCGCCGTGGAAGAGTTATAACTAGAGTTACATGCTATTTTTAAGCTGTAGCATATAATTTGCTCTGTTTCATTTTCAGCGACCCTATGTATGTACCTACATAATATCATGTACATATATACACAAAAATACATATCAACCCTGTCAATGTCGATGTGCAATAACAGGACATGGCTAATTGTAAGTAGGACTGCTTTTGTCAGTTGCGTAAGCAGGAGTTTTTTTCTGGTAGGCCTACTAAACAAACTGGACCTACCCAGTGTAAATCTCAACAAACTGCTCCTGTTTTTGTATAAACTAAAAAAACTCTGTTTTTTTTTTGTAAAAAGCATTTTTACATTGTCAGAATGCTTAATACAAAATTATGCGTTTTTTGTATTGTTTCCTAGCTCAAGTTTATAAACATAGAATACGACAGTACGTAATCGTGTAAATCTATTACATAATTAAACGCGCTTTCTCGTACAGTAATGGCAATAGTGAAACTAAGCACACGAGATAAGCTCCAAGATGCCGAACATTCTTCCCAAGCTACAACATAATTTGGATACAGAAATGAATGTGTTTTTTTTTAAACAGCTACTTTTCTGTTTTACAATTTTTTATTGAAAATAGTTTTTGATACATTCTAATTGTTAAAGTAATATTTTATAACTTTTGGAAAACTCACTTTCACAATTCATAAAAACAGCAATGTTTCCGGCAATGTTCCTTAAATAAACAGAAAGCACAACATGCATGTACATTAATATAAACACACTGTTCATTTTCATTGTATAAATATTAACTCAGGAATGCGGGTTCAAATCCCACAAAAGTCATACAATTTTCGTAAACTTTCACACACTAACTATACCAACAAAGCACATTTTTGGTGTGGCATTTTTAAATCAAACAAGCGAAAAAAATATAATCACATGGTGGAGAAATATGCCTATGTAATATCGAGATACAGTATTCATCAGATACAGCAAGGGAGATTGTATGTAGTTTGTAGTAGTGAGATGCATTACTTTCTTACATTTCCCCAGTCCGTATATCTGTAATTATTTGCAGTTGGTGCATAAAATGCTGTGTGTTTGTTTGTCTTCTGCAATTATTACAATTGCATTAACCTGTTAGATAATACTCTTGGTACATTACACTCACCGACTCGACTATGGAATTATTGACTAACTTTGCAAATGTAATGTAATTATTAACTAATTAATACGATATGAGTGCGGACACAGTGTAGTTGATGACAATGGATATGAACATAAGAACCATCTCCCTATCCAAGAAATAAGTGTTTGCCACCGTCACTCTAAGTGACCTCAGAGAAGCCAAGCGCTTCTTCAGAAACTTATTCCAATTCGGCAGATGCACATGAATAGCAGATTCGAACGGCTCAGCCATCAAGTACTGCAAACTTCGATGCGTCTCCAGAGAATTCTCATGGATCAGGTACGCATGACTGTAGATTAGTGGCGGAGTAGTGAGAATAATCGACCACAAGCTCATCATAGTGACAAAGGTGGGGAAATCGAAGGATCGGTACCACCTGATGAGAACGTAGGTCAACGATACACCGCAAACTGTGAAACTGGTTTTGAGCACTTCGATATTGTTGCCAAAAAGGTGGGTGAAACTTTGGAGAACCAAACCGTGCTCTTGATACTCATTCATTATCCCATTGATTTCCTTCACCGTCGGTCCTCGAAGGGCCGGGGATTGTCTTGGCAGCGTAGAAGAGGATGGCGTGCTTTGAAGGAACAAGATCACGCATTTTAAATATAACTCATTTATTAATTTGTAATTTTCAAATTGTTCAAATATATTTGCTAAATAATAGTACATAGTTGAAAATCACTACTTCTTTGCGGTCCAGTAAATGAGACTTCGGATGGAAACAGTTTGCATGTAGTACTCCATCACGAAAGTCATTGCGCCACAGAACATGTTGAAGAGTTCAATGCAAAAACAGGCAGCAAAAATCCAGTGAGATGTCCCGATTTCCCACGTATTGGGAATGTAAGTAAAGATGAACATGTTCTTTCTCGGGCTTTCAAGAAACTGTAGCATAACTCCAATGACACAATTCACCTGACTAGGGAACCACGACATAATCACCTTCTCAACCATCGTGGATTTCTTTCGTTGAATTCCAAACGTCCCTATGTAATTATAACAAGAATCAAATCGGATTTAAAATACTTTGAATTTATACTCCTCTCATAAACTATATACATAAATATGTACCTACCAAAAAAGGTAATTAATTGCTATATGCCTAGGTATTTAAATGCCATGAAAAACGTAAAAATCAGCATAAAAGCTAAATATTACTGAAACACAAAAATAATAATGTAACAAAAAAAAATTCAAAAATTCATGCCGGTTTTTTAAACTTATTTTTAAACTTTCTAAATGAGCAAATCTCGTCTAATCTTCCTTACTATTCCGGCCCATAACTTGATTGTAAAGTGCACCGATTCCATGTCTGTTTCTCCAGCGATTAGTTTTGTAGATAATGCAGTCCACCCAGCAAACAGTGTAGAAGGCATGGAGAGTCATGTCGCTGAGATTCTCCTGCATTTCCTCGAATGAGAAAACCAGCTGGAAGATGTAATGAGCTCCAAAGCCATACAGAGTCAGCAGCTGAATCCAGAATATCCCCAGTTTCCATTTCCTCGTTTCCACTTTTAACTGGTCTGCTTTGCGATCATATGAGAAGGGGATACATCCACAAGTTGATGCGATTGTGAGTGCAGTGCGTATGTATTTGTGTAGGTTTTTGCTCAACATTTCGACTGTCAAACCTTTTGGCCTTGCACTTGTAATTCACAAGTTTGTCGGAATACTTCCCAGTTGAAAAGAAGGACTGTATGTAACTACCGATTTCGAGATAAAGACAAGCAACTTCGCACAGGACTTTAAACAAGGGGAAACGTACAAGACGAAAGTGTTCAGACAGAAAGGCTTTCCGTTGTCGTTTTAGGTGTTTCATCAATTATTTTTATTTTGGTAAGTTCGATAAAAGTATAAAGTTTCTGCATTGATTAACTAACTTAGGCATTTAACAGCTTATGTAAAGCCCGTGCTCGGAAATCAGTAAGTACCTATTATAATTGCCTTCATAACTTCTTCAAATCCACCAGTTCTAGATTTTTAATGTGAAAAACCGAGTAAGGTATAAATATCTTATATAATAAAGAGGTATAATAGCCTGATGTCTAAATATACAGATGTATATAATACTTGCATATATTGTATAGCACGATTAAGTAATGCTTTATGATATTTATATAAGATTAAAATGTTGCATAACATTTTATACTAAAATAAAATAATGTTAAGAGGTAGTTTTTAATAAGATTAAAACCACTTTAATATTTTAGGACGAGATAAAGTGTTTTAATTGCAATATTTTATATAATATACCTAACACGAAATATCGACCAAGAAATATTCCGCAGTAGTCTACATTGGCAGGTACATATACTAAAGGTCAAAACGACGTTTCTAGAATTAAACATTTAAATTATATAATTTAAAAAATATAAGTGTATAAGAACATTGGTCTGAGTTTTACGTCGCAGAGGCTTAATACAAAATTATATCGAGGAAAGGGCGTGTCTTTGTGGTGTACATAACCATCACAGCGGCTTATGGAACAAAAGCAAAAACATAAAATTGTTTGACAACTTACTTATCGTTAGTATAAATGTCAAATGTGTCATACAATAACACCAAAGCCTACTTTTCATTGAGTTACGTGTTAGAAGTCGGAAACGATTGCTCAAGTTCAGTAAATATGTTATGGGTAACAACTATAGGAGATAATATTAGGCAATATAATATGGACTTTTGATGCTAATAAAAGCAAACTATAAGTTTACCATTCTGGTATTTTATTTATTATTTCCGTGCACTTGAATTAGAATTTTGGAAAGTCCAAACATTGCTTGAAACGACATGCGGCATATTTACTAGCTCAAAAAATGAAAACTTATGTCATTTTAACTACGATGCACACTGATTTACGAAGTTGATAAAAGCAAACTACAAGTTTGCGTCAAAATGATTGAAGTAATTGTCAATCTGATTCCTCTATCTGCGAAAAGCACCCCTCCGATAGTCACTCTTATGGGTCTTATGGACCTAAAGCATTGACTAAACCACCCATTGCTAGTAAGTCTAACCCAGGAGTGAAGAACTTCTCCCGAGATTTCGTACACCTGACCCATTCTTTTCCACAAGAGAAGGAGCGCCATAGTCAAAAAGAGTGCTGCACTGGTCTGTTGAAAAGCTCGGGAAGCATCCAGTCTAACGCCACCAAAATATCCAAGACAACTTCCGCTAATGAAAACAACTTCCATGAGAGCATTTGTGGTGCTCCACAACTGATTGGAACCCAATTGTAGGATTTCAATTTGTTTGAATTGCTTAAGAAATGCGTGTGACCTCTCAGTGATTGCAGAGTTGCTCCAGTCCACAATGTGGCTACGGCTTTCCGTCGTTTTGTTGAGTTTATGAAACCTTAATAGAATTATCCTAATGAAGATATGCAGTTAATTTGAAATTGTTTAATTGACGATGTTTGTAAAGTAAAATGATTTTACCTGAGGTGATTCAACGCATTTATTGTTGCAGTGTGATATCCGAGCTGAAATGTGATGTAGAAGAACATTGCTCCCGCTTGTTGAGTCCAGATGAACAAATGAAAGCAAACGAATGGGAGCAGACTCAAGGGGAACATGCCCATTGGATCCGGTAGCAAAGAAGTGATGAAGAAAGGAGTATTGGGTTTCGCAAAGCAGGACAAAGTATCTAAAAATTGTACGATGCACCCCGCGATAATAAATCCTCGCACCACCTTGTAGCAATCCAAATGCTCCTTTTTGCTTGGACACGCTGTGAAAAAAATCATTACAAGGACATTCTAGAGGAAAGTAATTAAAACCTTTCAGATATTCTTCCAGACTATATGTATACACTAATAATCATAATTTAACTTACCGCAAGGTACACTTTTAAAGAATTCTAGCAAATTGTTCACCCACAATTGATGTTCGCCATAATTCCAGAGAATACTGAACTGAATCGCGGGGACCAAACAGTAAGAGCAGAAAATATAAATTGTTCCAATCGCAATTGCTGAGGTTGGCAAAACTCCTGAAAATCCAACCAACTGAATCCAGCGAAGAATCACAAAGACGAGGTAAAGAATGTAGACCACATTGTTCAACGTCCAGAATAGTTTCCTTGCACTTGTGCTGACGAAAATGATTTTTTTCGTTTTAGAATCCCAATTGTAGGGGGTTGAACCAATCAAGTTTGTAAATTGGATTACTCCAATGATGTAAAATATTGCCTTTCTACTCAGCATTTTGCTTTAGTTTCTTTACTGTGATTGTGATTTGGTAATAAATGCTGTTGAAAAGCAGATATTTACTTAAAAATGTGGTGTAAGAATTTGTAACGTGATTGTCAGTCTTGCAAACACTTTTAGACTTTGGTCTGGCAAAAATCTGAAAGTGTAGCATTTTGAAAGTTTGCATTGGTATATAACCTGATTGCCTTATAAGGCTCTGCGTGGCAACAGCTTATGTCTTTAACTTCCTCTTTCCACACACAGTAGATTAATTCAAGTTCAACTATGCTGGTAGTGGTGTGATTTATCCAATTGTATAAACTA
>JAAXYX010005095.1:0-11364 GCA_036851915.1 Ptenothrix huangshanensis | reverse complement strand
GTATATGGGAGCATGAAAGAATTACGACATGCAATTTTGCCCGTTTTTGCCCATCCCTCACGTGATCATTTTTGCCATTTTTTGTATTGCTTTACTTCCTCCAAAAAAAAAGTTAATTTGTTAACATGCTCAAATAAACCCGTCTATTTTAACAAACTTGTATTTTTCCCATTTTTGATTTGGATACATGACCTAATTTTTGCATGCTCCCCAAGTAAACACCTTCGTATGTAAAATAAAATATTCCAACCTGTTGGTACACTGTAAGAAGTAATTCAAAAAATTGAACACAAATAATTTGTAATGAACTCATTATAATTATAAAACCCTCAGAAACGTATTTACATGCCAACTATGAAGCTATAGTTGTCCCACTAGAACATTTTTATGGTACATACTAATACAAGCTTGTATTTTCAACAATAGTACTTGTTTTGGATAGGTGTGTGTACATGTTACGAGAAAATGACCAAGTATTAAGTTATTTAAAAAGTTTTATAGATATAAAATAGTTTTCTAATATGCTAATGTAATTAGGTGTAAACGTTTAACTACGCCGCTTGGGAAGAATGATGTTACCGAGCTTTTAGGGTACTCAGTTTGCTAGAAAACCTAATTATATCTATCTTATGAACAAAATCTAAAATGTACAGCAGCAAGCAAGTGGTGGCTGAAATTAGGAACTTAATCACAATTATCTATATCCTGAACAAGCAATAAAATGACGAGCACGCATGAGGGCTTGGACAATATAATTGAACTCTAACATTCGATATTTTAGATCCCCCAATTTCGAGCAAGTTGCAACACTCCCCAGTAACCTAAAGAATAATCAAAGAGATTAAGGTCACATTTGTGTAACATAAAACGTGCTATGCGCATTGCAAAACCAAATGCTTAAAATCTAAAATAATGCATTACCTAATTTTTGGCATTTTGTGGGCCTTGAATAATTCCACCTTTTAGGTGGATTCTGTCTACTACAATGGAATGCTCAACCGGCTTCAGTTGTTTTGCCGAAGAAGTGCGAAAGAAATGCCATTTCTTTTTGTCTTCACCGAACTTAGCATTTAAAGCTCCTTCCACAATCCAATCACACGAACGGTGGTATTCTCCAGCGTTGTGATGCAAAAAAACTTCCTGATTTAAATGTTCTGGTTTTAATACCGACCTTCCGTCTGTATGAGCTTTCATCACGCTCCCAATACTTTCAGCTATAGCCTACAACATTAAACATAATTGTGACCTTAGTTCACTTCATTGTGGTATACAATAACAAATTATTGCATTATTAGATACTCATTTGTTTACCTCTGACTTATTGCGAACAAGTGTTCCGGTCAAGAGATGAGCAACATTCCGGCATTGACTTAATTTATCCTGTGATACAATCAAATTGCAATAAAATTCATGCTCCGGTAAAATCTTAGCTTCGTTTTCGATGTCGTCGTAGTACAGTTAATGTACAATATCAGTAAATTCGGAGTACTCGACAGCAAGATCTTCTTCAGGAATTGGGTCTATAAATTCGGCAATGATGGCCATACTACAATATTCCTCAAAACTGTCAGGAACAAATCCTGCAGGGCGATCCAATATGCAATCGCGGCTAAACAATTCTCGAGCAAGTTGAAATGCCCGTTGAGAATGATTTTTTTTGAATCGTGTTTGAATTGCATTTTTAACGCTTTATACGAATGCTGCGATCTCCTGCTGCGCATGTAAAACAGCATGATGCAGATCGGGTGACGCATTTACATTGCTTGCCCGTGTAGAATAACCTTGCTGTTGGCGAATAAATATTCCACAACCTTTAAAAGAGTCTTTTAATATTGTAGTTATGGCTTCGTTTAGATGCTTTAAATTTTCATTATTAGTCATAAACGGTGTTGCAGTAAGTGTTTTGGCCATTGTGTTTAGTCGTTCTAAAGCATCTTCTGTTGCGGAGTCTGACTGCCAACAAAACGAAGTCGAATTTTGAACGGATTTGGACATACCAGATAAAACATGTGATACATCCACTAATCCAGATAAATGAAGGCAGAACTTCACATAATTTATTCTGCACAGTAGTGCATTACGTTCTTGATTGAATTTGAAATATATTGATGGGTAGTTTTCAAGAAAGTTGTTCAGAACAACGTGTTTATACGCAGCAAATCTGGTTGTGGAAAACGATCCGGGACGTCGGACAACAAGGCCTAATCCTTCTGCACATTCCTGCAGATTATGCCATTGCTTTCCCATTTGAAATGAACTGTTAAGATCTACAACAGTTTGTTGAGTTGTCTTCACCTAGTGGTTCTCCTGCATATCTTCTGCGTCCTTATTTCCTAATTAATATTGTAAGTATTAAATTTATACTGGTATCATTGGTTATATGTGCTTGAAGTAATAATATATATATACTAATTATAGTTTTTTATTAGATTTTTTATTTACCCAGTTCAATGAGATGCATAATGTGACATTATTAATGTCCCATGATTCGGTAGTCCATGAATGTTGATGAATATCTACTTGGGACCCAGTGTTGCTACAAATAACACCAAGTTGTCTGGTTACTTCCCCCAGTACTCGCATGTTTATGTATTGACCATCATAGCTTTGCGAAACTAAAAGCTTTTTTGCTGCGCCGTTCGGGAAAAAATCATTTAGGGTCTCAACAAGTGATTTGGCAAGTCCTATTGTCGTGCTGTCAAATACCCGTTTGATGTCCAGAACATTGGCTTTGTTTAGACCGTCAATCATTGTCACTAATCCAATAATGTGCAATGTGGTTCCTATTATGGTCATCTTGTCTGCAAATATCGTCACGGGACTCGGTTTTCCTGTGCTTGGCAGTGGCGTTGCTAAAATGTCTTTCACACGATCCTTAACGACTTTGTAAAAATATGGTCTTAAATCTGACACCAATTTTCTGGAGTGATTAATGTCTCCAACAGTTGTAGTTGCGTCGCAAAAAGAAGTTACTTCTTTCTCAAAGCTTTGATAACTTTTGTTTGCTATTATAGATTTATAGGCAATACGGCCTACAATTATGCCGGCTTTGTAGTTTTTTTCCGCCAGTACTACATCGTTTTCGTTTTGCACTTGCAGATGAGGAAAAGATTTGAGATGGGTTTTGGTTTTTAAGTGAAGTGCAATATTTTTCTTCAGCCGCTGAAAACTTTTGGGATCTGATGACCTGTTGTTGAACTCGAATAACCCTGATCTTTTCCCGGTGTAGCATGTTTTGCAAGCGATTGCTGTAATGGTCGAATCTGAAGAGTCTCTGTAAGCAACTAAATTGGAGTTCGACAAAAGTTCATTGACTGTATCATAATTTAATATCTCCCGTTGCACCTGCTGCAGCACGTGTCTGCAACATCGGGTACAGAGGTTGGAACACGAAAAGTGTCTAGAAACGCGGAGAGTTCCTTAAATTTGTTGTCCATGTAGCTCTTTGAAACCGAGCTAGCGTTGTCATCATGTGTACTCTGAATACGCTTCTCCGTCTGTTCGTGTATTTCAGCTTTATTTGTGTGAGATTCATTTATGTGTTTTTTAAGATTACTTTTTAAATTACGAAATTGTCTGGGTTGGGTTGAGGTCTCCGGACCAAAGTTGTTATGAGAAAATTTAAACTTTCCACATTTAGAATTTTTTGTCTCACATATGGTGCATACAACTCCGGAGTATTCGTTTTTTAACTGTGCTGCTTCTGATGGATAGTCTAGTTTTAGCTATGGGCACAAGGACAGAACTTCATCCATATTTGTTGAGTATTTTAATTCATAGTCGACTTTCAGGAGTCCAGCACTGCCACTAAGTTGTTTAGAGCCAGTTGCAGGTCCTTTTTTTCCAAAAAACTTTAAAAAATAATTCTTCAGCTCAGTAATTTTGTGGTTGAAATAAAATTGTGGGACACCGTTGGGCATAATTGAACTCATTAAGTCGTCTTTTCTTAGGCGCTTGGTGCCACGTGTACTGCTTTGACTGTTTTCCTCAATTGTAATTGACTCTAAGTCACATTCCATATCTAAAATGTCCTTATCCTTCAAGCCAAAATAATTTTTATACCAAATTAGTACTATGTAAGGTTATACATCCATAAATGCAGTATTTACTGTTATACAGTTCAATTACCTCTATCTGTTGTTCGATATCGGTTGACACACCGATATCGGGCAATCCATCATGCATTCGGCGTGTATGAGCTTTCAAATTTTTTTTCAGTATTTCTATATTGCAGTAACCGCATTTAATAAGCTTTCTAGATTTACCTTTTTCAGGGGTGTCGCTTTCACCTATACAAGTTAAAAGTAAAAATGCGCTTTAGCCATCTCAATAGGAATATGCAGTTTCTACTTTGCATGGAAAACACTAAGCATTTGATTTTGCAAAGCTTAAGAAAAACAGCTATAAAATAAATGTGAAATAAATTTAAATGCTGGAGTAGATTATCAACAAACTAATATAACAACATTAATACCTTCCAAGGTACCATTTTGATTTGTTGGTCGAGTACATTCAACTGGGGATAAATTAAAATTGTTTGTGTCGATTAAAGCGTGATGAATGAAATCCAGCTCACTATGTGCAGAAATCGGTATGTCGTAGAATAAGAAATCCAACCCAGCCTTGAAGTCTGTTTAGATATGTAACAGAAGAACAACGTATACATTATGCAATAGGATTGCATAATTTCGTGCTCTGGCACAATAAGTTTCTGCTGAAAAATAATAACAGTTAAAGTAGTGCTGCTTACTTTTGGATGTAATACCGTCTACATTCCATTTGGAATGATTTTGGATATTATATTTCGTCCTAAACGTTTCCAGTAATCCCCTAAGGCCTAGTTTACATTCTGTTGTATCTATGTACCCAGTAAAGTTGGTAAATTTCAGTTTGCAACTCCTGTTTAAAAAAACTAAATTTAATCGCAATGTCAAAGGTGATTTGTATTTCATAAAATTAATAGTTCTTTCAATCTTTGAATACCCTGGGAAAATGTGAAACAAAATCCATCCGTTTGTGCCTGACATCATGCCACAAAATGATTGAAACGATCCAAATTGTTCATCCAGCATACTGCGATTGATATGCCACAGTAGATCACCGGAACCGTCGGGTGACGGTTTTACGCAGCCAAATTCGTCAAATAGTTTGCCAATTCTTTCATTTTCCATTTGCTTTTGATAACCTTTGCAAAAGATTTCACTAATTGACGTTGTTTGATTTCCATCAAGCAGCATCCCAGGGTTGAAGTTGGGATTGAAAACTTCTCTTTCTAGCGTTTCATGCGCCAAATTATTCATATGATTCAAGAAGTTCGCAACAGGTGCGGACGAACCCATAGAATTACTGTTAGGAACGGGAGTACTAGATGGTGTTGTGCGAGGAGCTTCTGTTGTACCAGATGAACTTTCAAGAAGTGTATTTTGAATGTGCCTTCTGTAATCATTCAAACTAGCAACATTTTCAGGAACTGCCCCAGAGAGATACTTTTCCATTTCAAGCAACGTTGCTACCCCACAGTTGTGCCCTAATAAAATATAAATACTTAAACGTGTGATTTCATCTAGAGATATTGTTTGTATTTTCTCGTAAACTTGTCTGCTTATAATTACTATCTTTTTGTAAAAATGCTGTAGGGTGCGATAACCCTACTAACTGTTTTCCGAATAAATCAGAAAACGAATCTAGTAACATACTAAACCCCTCAATTGTTGATTGATTACTGAGAATATACCCGAAGGAGTCGTAGGCGTTTGCAGTCCCCTCCGTTCTAAAAGTTGAAAAACATTTGCATAAAAAATAATCTTGGTTGGTTTCTGTTGTACAAAGACGTAATAACTTTATCTATTTTGAAAGAGACACAAACAGAACTCACCGGTTTATATGATAAAACAACCAGTGACTACCGTCGCCAAACATGCCTACAACATCTTCGGCTTCTAAATTAATGGTTCCTAATGCTTCAGGCAATATGTACCAGCTTCTGCCATCCGCGTATTGTCTGTTGTTGGCAGACACGCCTTTGCAATAGTACCAAGGCATAAATGCAATTTCCCTTGAATCGATTGCTGATTGATATTTTCTTTGCAAATATTCTTCGTAAGTAGACATGACATAGTCGTCAAGCCAATTACCGGCCTGTAGTGACTCCGAGTTTTCCGCTCTTGTTCTGCGAAGATCATAATCACTTAACGTTGAAGCATTTTGCGCGTTGTCGTTTTGCATGTCTTGGGAACGCTGTGTATTACTATTATTATTGACCAAAGATCGATTGTTTGGCTCATTTGCACATCCAGTCACTCTGTTAGGATAATTTGATGCCGGATAATTATTAGTGCGTCCTTCTGAATTTGGGAATGCTTTGTTATTACCAGCAAGTGCCGTATTGCCAGGTTTGGACGTGTGTGAATTCTTCGTTGGAGTACTTGTATTTGGCGACATCTCATTGGAACTGCGTGTATTAACAACTGCTTTCCTTTCATCATTGGTATTATCTTCGCCTTCAACTACGGTTTCTTCAGCGCAATAATTTTTTTGTGAATTTTTAGGTTTCGAGTCCGTACACTGAGACACTTCGTCGTCCCAAATAATTCTTTCGCTGTTAAATTCTTTTATTAGTCGATGCTGATAGGAAGAATGACTTTTGCATAAATCATTCATTTGTTCTGTAAGTAACGAGATTACTTCTTTGATTTGATTTGAATAGTCAACCTGTTGTTTAGCCTTTTGTTTGTTTAATGTCGAACCCGATCCGTGTGTTCTTTGGTGAATGAGCCAGGCTTTCGGTGGATTATTATCGTCCAATGTATTGCCGCTACATAGGTCAACATAATCCAGCTTGGGTGGCCCAAAATTAGGCACATAGGGTTTGCTGGATTCCCTTGTTTTCATTTTGTTACATCTGGCTTCTTCTTTTAAGCGCATATTTCTCCAATATGAAGCTTCAACAGTACGCTCCTGTTCTTGTTGACGCGGCCGGTTGTCATTCCAGTTACACTCATTTCTAAATCTTGCCTCTTCCTCCTGCTGCATTCGGTGTTCTTGAACTTCCCGACGTGCGCGTTCGTGAGCCAACGTCTCATCAAATTTCTCATGAAATAAGGAATCACATTTGGCAGGCTCTTTCAAAGAGTGGTTGTAATCTTCATACTTGTGTTGAACCTGTTGATTCACTGCGTGTGGTTCATGCAATTTGTGCGTACTTGTCGCACGTTTGGGTTCAATAATTGGGATTGCTGGTTTTGAGCATACTTGGTATTTGGGACCACATTTTTTGTTCAAAGTAGTTGTAACTGGAAACCTGTGTTTTTCTTTGGGTGAGGGGGGCAGTATTTGGTCTGGCCTTACGGTAACCAATTCCTTGGCTCGACTTGCATGGAATGTCGGGCTTCCTGGGTTTACTCTTGAAATCGTGCTCACAAACAAAAAATGGGACATCCTGATCTAGACCTTAGTTGTCCCAATTCTGAAAGATCTACAAATCATGACGTATTCAATTAGGAAGTTGTTTATGTCTTTTATTTTCGACATTTTTCAGAACTAACTGGGACAACAAGGCCGCACTGAATTCTGTAACACAGACGATATGAATAAATTATTTCGAAAAAAGCCCATCCTCCCCGTTTAATACAAACCCATGCTGATTAAAACTAAAATGAAATGAGCATTGTGGTTATAGAAGTTGAACAGCTATAAATAAATAGCAACATTTTTACAAAGTTAGCACAATGTGTTTCTCACAAGAATATATATTTGTCTCCGATACACACAGTTGAAGCATATTATACTAGGGTTATGTTTTTATAAGTCTTCAATCTTTTTCATCCAAATTTCTTCTGATAAATTATCAACTTAATGTACATGTAATCACAAATTTTAAAACTAAAAAGTTGAACCCGCAATTACTTCGTCGATTAATATACCATAATAATGATTTGGAGAATTTGTTCCAGGCATGCATATAGTACATACGATTATTATAGTTTTGAATAAGTTTATGTCATAGTAGAATCGTCTAAAAATGTTAAACTTGAGCCAGTAATTTACTAATTATGAACATATACATTTTACCACGCAAACATCTTGTTTAATAATCTACTTAATTGTAAAGTTGTTCATTTGGCTAATTACAGAGAAAATTTAGGAAATGTAAGATGAATTTATCATTAATGACAAAGTGAGATGTGTATGAACTCGCCAATTTTAATACACTTTAAATGTAGTATTAACTTGAGAATTAGATAAATTCTGAAAATTCGTGCAACATTTCGAGCAACTGCAATACCATAGGCACTATTACAATGGTAACAGGAACGTTCGCAATTCCGAATTTAAAAATAACCATATACGTAATGACCATCCACTTCTATCCCACTACATTCCAAACATTCTCCTTATTTTCACTCACATCCTTTGAATATTTATGTGGATTTTTAAATTCGGAACTACGCGAGCGTCCTTCCGACCGTTTTATAAGTGCCTTAAGAAGACAAGTTGCTCAAAACGTCGCACAAATAATCAAAATTAATCTAATTATCAGGTTAATACTACGCTCCAAGTGTCTCAAAATTGGCGAGTTCCTACCTATCTTACTTTAACATACAGAGAAAAATTAAGCAACGTATCAATAACAACGGTCCAAAAGATTATTTCAAAAAGTTTTTTAATGCATACAATTCGGGCTGATTAGGCTTTAAATGTATGCAGTCATAAGATCGCAAAAGGTCAAAAGAATCGTCCCCTGTGATCTCCTCCTTTTTGTTTTTTCTTAAACGATTTTTTTTCATCTCTTCCAATCGATTTTGCTTCCGGAACATTTTCTGAATAACTTGTTGCTTGTGAGATTTTTTTGCTCTAGTTGGCGTAACTTCAATATCTTGAATACCTTTGCTTGCCAAGTTCTCAATGGGTTTTTCCTCGCTGACAGCTCTAGGGGAATCGGTATTGCATTTGATAGACTGTTCTTTGCAGCTTAAAATGCATTCTCGAAGTTTAATGATGTCTTGAAGCAGCAAAGCGTGTTTAAGTTCCCAAAAGCCAGATGTTGTTTCAGGACACTAGTATAAATTACAAAAGGCAAATTTAGAAACAAAATCATAGTTTTAAAAAAAGACGTCAGTCGTACCACTAAAGAAGCAAATTCTTGAACTGATATATTGCTCCTCTTTCCCTCACATCCAGGAAAATTGCTGTATTCCACGTTTAGACCTATTAGTTAAAATAAAAAACCTCCTTGATATTTTACAGGAAAAGTTAATGAAGAATTCATGTATAACCTATAAGCTCTTTCCATGTCATACCTTGTTGAATGTCTTGGAGAAAAAGTCTCGACTGCACATCGCTGTCTAGCGAGTTTGCCAGATTTTGAGACATTTGCGAAAATGCAGAATGGGAAAATCTTTCACGCACCAATTCAGTGCAATTCGTTAAATCTAATCGGACACTAGGGTGTGTCACATCCGGTGAAAGCATTGACAGTTCATATTCTAGTTCATGTCTTGTATTAAGACGTTCATCGTATTTAGTTTTCCATAAAACTAAATTTCTGCGTACATCCTGACCATAAGTAAAAATATTTAAAAAACTAGAGTCAATGTAATACACGCAAAATGCTTGCATTGAATTTAAAATTATTTTCTTTTACCCGTAAGGAAGTAATAACTTCAACCGGTACTGAAACCATACTACAAAAACCTACAAAAAATATGCCTGCATTTTATTTCCAAAATTTTTTTGGCTCATTTATATTCTTGTAAAGATTCTCGAAGTGCAAATTCTGTTTTTATTTAACCATTGAAATTTTGCGAGTATTTTTGCATAACATTGCCATCCAGTTTCTTTACTTTGTCCATAATATCTTTCAAATACCTACAAGAGTAAATTATCAATAAAAAAAGCATATAATTTTACGTTTCTCATCCATTAAAAAGAATTAGGACAAAGCCTACTAATTTTGAATTTAAACCAAAACAACAGGCAGAATCATTGTTTAAAAAGTGAGTAACTGATTAAACAGTAAGTAATAATTTAACCAGTGAGTCACTGCTTAAACAATATATATTTTAACCAGTGACTCATTGTTTAAACAGTGATACCTGCTTAAACAGTAAGTAATAATTTAACCAGTGAGTCACTGCTTAAACAGTAAGTAATAATTTAACCAGTGAGTCACTGCTTAAACAGTAATATATAGTTTAACCAGTGACTCGCAGTTTAAGCTGTGACTCACAGTTTAAACCGTGCCTCACTGTTTAAGAAGTGACTTATTGTTTATCACTGTTTAAACAAAGAGTCACTGTTTACACTGTGAGTCACAGCTTAAACAGCGATCAACTGGTTAAAATATATATTACTGTTTAAGCAGTGACTCGCTGTTTAAGCAGTGACTCACAGTTTAAACCGTGCGTCACCGTTTAAGCAGTGACTCACTGTTTAAACTGTAAGTCCCTGCTTAAACAGTGAGTCAATGCTTAAACGGTGAGTCACTGCTTAAACTGAGTCGCTGCTTAGACAGTGAGTCATTGTTTAAACAGTGATAAACAGTGAGTTACTGCTTAAACAGTGAGTCCCTGTATAAACAGTGGGTCGCTGCTTAAACATTGAGCCACTGCTTAAGCAACACTCACTGCTTAAACAGTGTTACAGTGCTTAAACAGTGTGTCACTTCTTAAACAGTAAGCCACTGTATAAAAAGTGGTTCAGTGCTTGATAAGTGAATCACTCCTTAATCAATGACTCACCGCCTAAACAGTAAGTCACTGCTGCAACGCTGAGTCACTGTTGAAACAGTAAGTCACTGTTAAAACAGTGAGTTATTGCTTAAACAGTGAGTCATTGTTTAAAACAGTGACTTAATGTTTAAACAGTGTCTAACTGTTTTTGCAGTGACTCACTGCCAAAATAGTGAGTCACTGCTTAAACAGTAAGTCACCGCTTGAACAGTGAGTCATCGCTTAAACAGCGAATCACTGCGTAAACAGTTAGCAACTGTTTAAACAGTGGGTAACTTTTTAAACAGTGAGTCGTTCTTTAAATAGTGAGTCATTGTTTAAACAGTGAGTCATTGTTTAAACCGTGAGTCACTGCTTAAAAAATGAGTCGCTATTTAAACAATGGCTCCCCGTTTCAACAATAACTCACTATTTAACAGTGAGTCACTGCTTAATAAATGACTCACTGCCTAAATAGTGAGTCACTGCTTAATAAATGACTCACTGCCTAAATAGTGAGTCACTGCTTTAGCGGTGAGTCATTGTTTAAACCGTGAGTCACTGTTTAAACAGTAAGTCATTGTTAAAACAGTGACTCACTGTTTATGCAGTGTCTTACTGTTAACGCAGTGACTCACGGCGTAAACAGTGAGTC
>JAAXYX010005094.1:0-11365 GCA_036851915.1 Ptenothrix huangshanensis | reverse complement strand
TAATCTAAAAATTATTATTAATGAATTTTAAAAACGGTTACTGAGTTTAGGGAAATTAGTAATAATTTCCAGCTATTATTTCTGAATGTATAACGATTTGTTATCACTATCCAGAAAAAGCTTAAATGCTTAATCATAGACAAAGCTTTGTTTCGTGGTTATTACCACTCGTCAGTATGATTTAAAGCAGAAAATTAATTAAAAATTATTAAAATTCTGACAACCAAAATGACTGATAGTGTAGGTATTTGAAATGGCGAAAAGATGTAATTCGTCCCCTTTTATCAATGCGAATACAAATTACAATTGTGATAAAGGCGATCGTTCAACACTGCAACTTTTTTCATGAAAATTCGCGAGAGAGGTGTAGGTGTAGAAAATAAATAAAAAATTGTAGAATTTTAAAACTTCAAAGAGTTTCACAGATAAGTATTTCAAGTATTTTCAAGCTGAGGGTGTATAACCATTAATAGTATTTACAATTAATAAGCAATCTTGCACTCAAGCCATGGAATTAAATCGAAGGTTATTTATCCCAACAAAATCTGAGGATGAGGCCGTTGGGGCCGAGACGAAATATTTGACACTGGCTATCTTTAGGGACAGGCTCAGTTATGATCAGTTGGGTGATTTCCCCGGATACCTTTAGCCGCAGAATATATTTTGAGGCAGGCTAATTCGAGGTTATACGGTACGTTGCGTAACCCTTAATTCCGGGTATGATAATGATGTTGAAATATTGAATACTACGCTACATTGGCTCCTCCATATTGTAGAAAATAAGTGGTGCACCCAAATCTGAACTGATTTCTTCACAACAGAGTGTATAATAAAGAGAGTCTCAATAAATGTCAATGTAAAACCTTCGTTGTCGTGATGAAATGCTCGTGGCTTGGTTTTTGAGAGATTGATTGTGAACCAGGATTGGAAATGTAAAAGAGCTAAAGTTACGTTTTGAAAATCTTTCGAAAAGCTGTTACATTTCCCGTCAGTGTAGTTTGACTATGATTACATTTCAATTCAGGTGTCCAAGTCATAATAAAACGTTAAAGCGCTAGCATCAATAAATAATCAATAATAAGTAATTACCGTAAAACTTCAAATAAGAGCCTGCCTCGAAAGATAGACGGGGCAATCATGCAATTGAATACAAAGAGAGCCTTCCTCGAAAGAGAGCCGGTCTCCAAAGAAGACAACCTCTCTTATGATGGCTGGTCCCTTTTTACAATTCCGTGCTGCTGCTGACTTAAATTCTACTACTTGTAGCTAATAATTGGAACCGAAATTATTACAAAGTGGGTAAAGGACGCATGGAATGCTTTACTGGCTGAACTGATTGAAAAATCTTTTAAAGCGTGCGGCCTTACTGTGGCTTTGGATGTATTGTATAGAGACGCAGATTTCTTGTTTTAAGGAGGGAAATTCCTGCCGCTCAGACTGGGACATGTTGGTTAACTATCGAGACAACGACAATGAAAATGCCATTATAAGTAACAATGAAGTAGAAGACGAAAATGAGCTGCCTCGAAATGAAGTTGTTATAATTGATAGTGAGTCTGAAGATTAAGATTACCGTAATTCAGGTTTTTTTCATATTTGTTATCAATTTTTCCGTAATTTATTCTGAGTAATACAGATTCGAATTAATTAGAATGCTTTTCTAGCGCGCATTTGCATACCTAACAATAGTAGCTGAAGTAGTTCATTAAAACCACTCCATTGTTTCATAACAATTAACATCTATTTCTAGCCCATAATTGCCCAGTTGGTAAAGAGAGACTGCCTCAAAGGAGAGCCGGCCTCGAAAGATAGCCGGGGAGAGGCGTACATATTTACAATGATAGCCCGGGCTCTTATTTAAAGTTTTACGGTATTAAATATTAGATACTTAGATACTAGATGTACGTACTTATGTTCAACGAGAGAACAACGAACGCAATGTAACGTAATTTAAGTAATTTAATTAGCTTATATACAGACTCTCATCAACTCATCACTGACAACTTTGCCGCGACGTCACGTAATACACAAAAGGGTAAAATAAAAGGATGGAAGCAAGTTGAACGGTGGGTGGAACTTTCTGTGTGCACTGTACACTTTCGCACATTTGTGCAGTGTGCGAAATTCTTAAGGTACTTTCGCACATTGTATGTACTTAGTGTGCCACTGGATATGTACACACTACAGTGGCAGAAGTTGGGTCCATGGAATCTCTCACCCAACTCCATTCACCAATTGATACTGCTCGTAGCCTGGTCGTCTGGCGCATTTAATTAAGTCATTCAGTTGTCAGTGGTCTGTTATCGTAAAGTAATTAAGTTAGTGCAATAATAAAACATATAAGTAGTTGAATTTAAACTTGGAATTTTTCTAGTCAACTGTTCATATTTTAATTTAACACAGGTTCCTTTCCAAGACTAAAATTTGAGCTTAAAGGACACAGGGTAAGATATTCGCAATTCTCTAGTAAATAAAGGTGTTGATCTTTAAAACTGTTTCATGATTATCATTTGTAATTCATTCGGATGTCATTATCTGATTTCTGATTATTCATCTCTCCATTAGTTCTTCATTGTGATAGTCGTAGTTGAATATCACTTTCAATTTTGCTTTAAAATTGTGCTTTAGAATTCATACACATGTAAGATAATTTTATATCAATTTCTAAGTGAACTTTCAACTTTAATAACTAATCTTTCAGTATGAACTTTCTAGTGTTACTTGTTTGTGTTCTACATCTATGTAACAAATAATTAGCAATATAAAGATCTTTAATCAACGCCGCTGTAGCTAGATCATCTACCTTGCTTATCCTGCGTACGTAGGTATTTAATACACGGGATGAGTCTAGCTGCCTTGATCTGTACGATTGATTAATTGATTTGATTATTCTAGTCGTCAATGATTCTGTATCTACATTGTTTATTTCTTTACAGTATGTGACCATTTGCTTAAAGTCATTTTGAGCGCGTTATAGGGACATACGTCACTAGTCACTACATTTTTAAGGAATGACATGCATACTGAAAATTCGTGCCTTCGAGGTTCAAACGTTCATTATAGCCATTTTATGCTGTAAATACAGCAAGGTCAAGGTAGCTCAATAGACTTTAGCTCGTTCAGCGACCTCAAGGTATTTTTTCTGGTGTTGTGATTTGGAAGGGTGGTGTGGTACGACTGCCGACGAGCAATCAAAGATATCTTAGATGTACACTGTGTCTTCAGACATCAGGTGTCGTTTTGGACGGAATCGAGGTGTTCATTTTTGTGTCTTCAGATGTGAGACGTCTTTTTGGACTTATTCGACTGTACATATAATAGATGTATTATTATAAATGTATAGATGCGTTTAAGATGACGAATTTGTGATTAATATTTTGAGCTTTGAGATGTCTGTTTTCATTTCGAAGATTATTTGTTTTTACCATGTAGGTTTTGAATCAAGACACTGGATGGACTAGGTAGAATTTGAATCCAAAACACAAGAACACGAGCGAATTCCATGCAACTACAACTGATATGCTTGATGTTATGAGGAATATGCACCAAACTACATTTTGCAGAAGTGCATGGTTGTGCTTACCCTTTAAATTAATAAAATAATATTTCTGGTTTTTATTTTCAGAAGATGAATGATTTAAATAGTGACCCGAACTTTGGTTCACTCTCTCCTTCATTTGATGGAATCAGTGCCAATGGAGGGGAAAATAGTGTAAGTTACTGCAGTCTATAATCAATACAGAAGTGTCAGTAGTAGTTAGATGAAATTAAAAATAATGGAATATCATCCATATCCGTGGGTATATAGCTTGGGATATACTTAGCATTTCTGGAATTGTGTCCACAGTAAAAAAATTAAACATATATCTGATAGCGATAATGCATATGCAATCGTGTGGATAACACTTTTTTTTCGTTTTTTAGGTAGGAGAAACGTACATTGATACAATAGATCCAGAGAGCAGAGAAATATTTTATTTACGCTGGTACTACAATACTACTAATAAACAATATTATTAATAATTTTATTCAGTAAGGCAACTGGAATTATTGTCGTATGTAAGTAGCATGTGTCAAGGCAGCTGGACTGAAGGTGTCCGGTTATCTTGAGCATGGGTAGTATAACGTCGTGACTTGATCACTCGGTTTTACATAGGGTGGAGGTGGAGGAAGATACGGAAATTCGAAACATGCCTGAATCATCTGAAAGCGCTGGAAATACTGATAGCAATGTGGAATATGGTCAAGAGCAATCATTCATCGGCAACGACAATCAATTACCGATCGAGGTATAGATACATTTCATTTTTCATCTGCTATTCTGCACAATTTATGAAATATCTAAATTTTTATTCATTCCTTACATACTTCCTGGTTTTAGGCTGCAAGTTCTAACGCGGACGAAATTCCTGAGCAGTCAATGAAGTATGCTCATTGTTGTTATTATGCTTATTGTTAGTCCTTAGTTCTTATTGCTTATAACAAACTTTAATTATGTCGTTTAGACACCATAGTATAATAACAGCCAGGTTGTAACTATATTATGTTTACCATCTATATAGTTTAGCCAGTTTAGAGAGCTGTAATAAAGATTTAAGCTCACGTGGAAACCAGCAAGATCGAAAGGAATACCTTGCGGAATATCGCAAATTAAATAAGGTGATTCAGACACTGTCAAAACAAATAATCTAAAGAAGGAAACAAAGATATCTCGGATTCGTCGTCTATAACGTATCTTTGTATCTGTCATCTATGAATGTCTATGTATAAGACATTAATTATGTATCTGAATTCCATCCAAAAAGGCATCTGACATCTGAGGCAAAAAATTGCATCTTTAGAGAAAAGTTAGCTTTAGAAAAAAAGCCTTTTTGGGACGGAATCTAGATGTAAACGTTTTTGTCCTTCAGATGCCAGACGCTTTTTTGGACGGTATTCAGATGCACGCATGACAAATATTATTTTTTATTATTTGATTTATTATTATTTATACTTATTTTCTACGTCTAGGTGACGAATCCGTCATTAAGAATTCGACTTTTAGATATTGCCTGGATTATTTATTGTTCTGACAGTGTACATAGGCTTTTACACAATTATTACATGAAACTTAATGTATTTGATGATCTTACTAAAATGAAAGGTATTTTTTTTATCTATTTCGTTTCTAGCATGCTGTAGAAATGTGTTGCCTGGATATTAGGGTAAGTACTCAATGTGGAATATGGATTTAAGATTTAAGTTTCCAATTCCAATTCCAACCCCAATTTTCGGTTTTTTTGGTTGTTTACTGCATTTGTATTGTATAACTACAGGTCGAGAAACTCAAAATCGAAAACCAAAATTCAGAGAAACGGAGGCCGCTTTTAGAAGTAAGTATATATACTTATAGCAGTTTTTAATGTTTGTTACACTCAGTTGGTAATTACTAAATGACTATTTGCTTCTATAAAATAGCTGAATGAGGTACGATTTCCGTATAATAATAATGTTATTTTTTAAACAAATGCAGAATCTTCAACGCGAATTAAGTGAATTGAAGGTATGTGAAACCTATTATTTTAGACATGGTAACTGCCTAACTGAACTCAAATGCGAACTAGCAAAAATTGACAACAATAGCCAAAAATCGATATTACAAGAACAACAACAAACGTCTTAACGGAAAACTACTGTGTTGCTTTAATTTTGCGATTAGGCTATGATTTCAGATGGTGACATTTTCTCGTTACTATTTGTTTATCTAATTCCAATATTGCTCGCCATTAATTAATAATATTTAGTATTATTATTATATTTATGAAACTAAAGGTGAAAATTGAGAGTTGCAAAGTGGAAACGAACGCACCGAAGAAACTGAAAGAGGATTTGCTAGTAAGTGTAATTGATTAAAAGATTTCTGTAATCCGCGTGTATCACATTAATTTTTAAAGACAGTATTATCATCATGTCATAGTCTAAGGAAGGATTATACAAGAAACTTTTTAAGACCTTTAAATTTAATCATATGGAATTGAACAGTTTTGTCTTATTATTTTGCTTTTCTAGTTTGGCGTGGAGATAAATGAAAGAAGGATAAATAAGGTGCGTGTGCAATCTAACTTCTGTTTCTAAATTAGGGTCTTTGATATTATGATATTATTTACATCTTTTCCATGATGGATACAACTTTATTTTGGGCCTCGAAAAGGGGCGGGAGGCAGTCAGAACCAGAACAGTATGATCTAATACCGAAGAGATAACCTAGCCACTAAACTTTTCTGGCCACTGGCCAGGGAAGTTCAGCCACCTTTGGTGACATGCCCCTTGGTGAATGTGCCACTTTCTTGCCTCTCCCATTTACTTCTTTGGGTAAATACCTTGGAAACTAGAATTAGACAATTAAACATTTTATTTTTCTGTATATTATAGTGGGGCCGGAATGAAGACGATCTGGCGCTCAGTAAAATGTCTGACCAACCTTGCAGCCAAATTCTAAACAACTCTGATTCTTTAGGCTATGATGGAGAAGTAAGTTATGACTACACGTGATGAAACACGATGCGACAGAACAAGGGGTGTAGCTATGATGATGGTAAAGGTGCTTGGCTTAGCCTACAACAGATGCAATGCAACGTAAATGAATGCAAGGGAAGTGGGTGTGAGAGGTTTTACAGGTTTAATTACTGTAACGTGGTGCACTCAACATGTCACTCGGGACTAAAGGCAAATCTTGAGCTGAGGTCAAGACTTGGCTTCCGTCGATGTGTGTGGGTGATACGGTGTGAGGAAGGTGGTGAGGGCGACGGAGAACTTGCACCAAGACAAACAGTCATGGGTGCAAGTGCATCCTGTCTTGTATGATGTGATGTGAGTCGGGGACACGACTCAGGACGGTGCTTTGGCACTGGCCCTGCGTTGAATGTTGGAGACAAGTCCAAGCATCCAAGGCTGTCGCATGTAAACATGCACCACCATTCTGGACTCCTACGACACTACGACACGACAGTAAATACCTTGGAAACTAGCATTAGACAATTAAACATTTTATTTTTCTGTATATTATAGTGGGGCCGGTATGAAGACGATCTGGCGCTCAGTAAAATGTATGACCAACCTTGCAGCGAAATTCTGAACAACTCTGATTATTTAGGCTATGGTGGAGAAGTAAGTTATGACTACACACTTCCTAATTAATACTTGATTTTTTTAAGGAAATACATATTTTGCAGCAGTCATTAAAATTATCTAGGCTGGCACGAGTCGTGAATGCGAGAGTCGCATGTCCGAAATGCACTTTCCCCAAGAAGTTGGCCAGGACTTAATTAATAACCATCCTAGAAATAACCTTTGCACAGTAAGTTATAATTGAATGAAACGAAACCATTGGGTGGTTATGCTCATAGCTGTGATAATTCGAATAACCCAAGTAAAGGGGTAAAAAGTAAGTATGTCATCCACAACATTTATTCGCAATTTTGTTATTTTATGCAGCAGTCCCAGCTGGAAAAGGTCAAGGAGGAACTAGTGAATGTAACGGTATGATAATTTATTTATAATCTACCAATTGCAGCATAATAATCAGTGTTTTAATTTTCTTTACGGTAGCCACACATTGTCTTTGTAATTAATATGTTACTTGCAATTACACAGCATAATATTAAGGAGGAAGTATGATGCGATTCAAACTGATTGGCCCGGTTTTGTTTTCTGCAGAACAATTTAGCCGATGTCAGAGAAACTTACGACTCCTTACGGGACTCGAACATGCCGTCTGAACAAAAGGAAAGAGAACGTTTTGCCCAAAAATTCCCACCTTCTGGTGAATTCATGGCCCCGGAGCGTCGAGGAATGAAACGTAAAAGAAGCACCTGCAGCTAGCAGCTACACAGGTGAATGATACCCATCCGCTCAATATTGTGAATAATAACTGAAATGCAAACTAAATTATGGGTAAACGTCTGTAGTATGTAATCATATCATTTCCATTGGCAATAATTAACATTTTTTGTGCTGAGCTGTTTCATAGGCGTAACCAGCAGGTAGGCCAGTAGGCCTAAGTCTAAGGACTTTTGACAAAATTAAAATAAAAAATATGTTATAAATAAAGAACTTAAATAAAAAATATTACGTTGTATAGAAAATTAACTATAGCTGTTGTTTAAAAAATGTGGAACCAACCCTTTATAATGTTGTCTTTTACTAAAATACATACGAAATAAATCAGGCTTTTGGCAAACTGGCCTACCTAGAAAAATATCCTGGTTACGCTGTTTAATCATACAATAATTGTGAAAAACAACGAAATACAATAGAGTTTTAATTAATTGTTAAGGATTTAGAACTGAACGGCTAATCTTATAGTAAGTTAGCTTCTTTTTTGATTTTCATGTGATTATAATTATGTATGGTAGTTACGATGTAAGAACGAATTTATATTATTGCAGCTCGCAAATACAGATAAAGTGTTAATTTCTTATGTGGAGTAGTACTTTACGAGTTCAACTAGTGAAATCGCGCTATAACGACACCTCAGGGGACCGAATTTGTGGGTCGTTATAGGGAGATGACGTTATAGGCTCCATAGCGTCAAGTGACAGGTTTACTGACGGTGAGGTCATGTGCTGTCGTTAAAGAGAAATTGACTTTATAACAAGATTTCACTGTATATGCTTTTACTACGGACAAAATTTGTTATTCTATTATAACCCATAATAATTAGTAGGAACTTAGGTATTTACACACAAACGTAATAAAAATGTATCCCTACTTATATCAGTTATGATTTTCCACGTCAAAAATGTTCCTTAACTTGTTTTGAAATAAGGTCAATTATTCTTACGATTGAAATGTTAGTTGTACTTGTAGAATATAAACACTAATCGCTACGCTAAAATGAGAATCTACTGGAGAGTTCGATAATATTACATATTTATATTTCAATAGTTAATTAGCTGCTAGTACTACATGTTTTTATACCGGCCTGAAAAATTGCACTTTCGTTTTAATTCAAAATTGAGTGTAAATTTTAGTTGCAATGGTATTCTACATGTAATTACAAATACAAATAATATGACGGTGACGTTATCGTATCTGCATATGGAATTAAAAGGGGAATCATTTCTATGCCGAAAGGAACGCACGAACTACTAATAAACAGGCTGGATCAGATTCATCAGTCATTAAGAGATGACAATTTTACTATCTTCTCATAGTGAATCGTTGGACGGTTAAAAATCAGCCTCTCAAGTGTTCTTCTTTTTAAAAAAACGTCAAAATTGGCTTTATTACGCTATAGAATTGTCGAATTTCTCATAGCTCGTCCGAAAAGATTTATATGTTGATACACGTATGAAAATAATGGTGAAATTATGTGCTATTTATAAGATGGTTTTGTACGATTAATCCTGTAACGCCTTCATTCAACATCACATGAGAATTGGTATTGCCATGATAGAATTACTCTTGAATCTTGCTATACTTAAACCTCTCAAATATTTTTACATGTACCCAGACGCAACTGAATACTATAATATAAAATCGAATAAAATGTTTTTATAAACAACAAGAGTATGCAAAAAAGTAAGGCAATCATTTAATAAAATGCCACCTTGCTATAGCATAGCATACACCATAACTGCTGGGTGCACACCAAAAATAACAGTTTATCAAAGTATGTAGTTTAGCTAGCGGTTGTGCTAACAATTCTCTCACAAACCTAACAGTCGTCTTCAAAGTTAAACACAACAAGACCATGGACTTGATCGACATTACGCAGCTGTGAGTTACAGTTAAGTTGTGCGTTCCTAATACATTTCTAAGTAGAATGATAGTCAAGTTCATGATTATTTGACAGTATCATGATGAGCGATTTTCAAAATGCTATTTATCGATCTATTACACGGTGCATAGCTGATCGCAAGTCTAACAACTTGAACATTTGACTTATGAGGGCTATTGCTTAGCGGTGTGAGGTGAGAATTGATGTGCGAGAGGTAGCATGAACTTCTGCAATAAATATAAATCGGTACGATTTAATTACACCTGAGATGAATCTCGACGCTCACAAGCATATAGCTTCTCAATATAAATATTTTCTTTGGGTCTCAAGTAGAGAATGATTTATGCATTATATTTCATTTAATTAAGGTATTTCTGGCTAACGTCTTATGATAAATGTTTTCATAATTATTAAATGTTGAATTGCGTTTAGCAGTTGAAATCGTCGCCGACACAACTCTTTACATGTTGCTTGATTATTGTAAAGCTATGACTACACTACGTATGTAGTTACTTAACTACCTATGAAGCATTTCGGATTGTTTCCACTCCTCTGTATTTCTACCCTTTCCCACTTCCCACATCCGTCGTAGGATGAAATCAATCGGACTTTTTCATCTCGGCCCTCGGGAGCAAGCTCGGAAGCATTTCGAAGCTGTGAGTTCGTTTCCTTTTGCTTACTATTTTTCGACTGACATGACACTGCTGTACCATGCCATGCAAACCGGTGTAAGTGCATCCTGCACTCGGCGGTCTAATTACATTTGGTTCAGATCGAATCGAGCAAGTTATATCGTCGTTTAAGAACCAAAATATGTTAAGTAGTTTGCCTTAATTCCAAAATATTTTAAGTGAATGAGAAGTGCTATTTGTAGTTAACACATTTTGGAATTAGAGTAAATTGTACTTAACATACCGTAAAACTTGATATAAGAGCCTGCCTCTGCCTCTAAAGATAGCCTGCCTCGAAAGATAGACGGGGCAATCATGCAATTGAGTACAAAGAGAGCCTGCCTCGAAAGAGAGCCGGTCTCCAAAGACAACCTCTCTTATGATGGCTGGTCCCTTTTTACAATTCCGTGCTGCTGCAGACTAAAATTTAACCACTTGTAGCTAATAATTGGAATGGAAATTATTACAAAGTGGGTAAAGAAATCATGGAATGCTTTACCGGCTGAACTGATTGAAAAATATTTCAAGGCGAGCGGCCTTACTGTGGCTTTGGATGGATCGGAAGACACGGAGATTATTCTTGTTTTAAGGAAGGAAATTCCTGCCGCGCAGGCTGGAACATGTTGGTTAAATATCGAGACACTGACAATGAAAATTCCATTATAAGTGACAATGAAGTAAAAGACGAAGGTGAGCTGCCTCGAAATGAAATTTTTATAATTGATTGTGAGTCTGAGGACTAATTAGATGACCGTAATTCAGGTTTTTTTCATATTTGTTATCAATTTTTCCGTAATTTATTCTGAGTAATACAGATTCGAAATAATTAGAATGCTATTCTGGCGCACATTTGCATACCTAATAATAGTAGCTGAAGTAGTTCATTAAAACCACTCCATTGTTTCAAAATAATTAACATCTATTTCTTGCCCAT
>JAAXYX010005093.1:0-11366 GCA_036851915.1 Ptenothrix huangshanensis | reverse complement strand
AACTTTTATCCATTTTGAACTCATCTCCTGATTTCAACAAACTTTTTGCTGGTGCAACATGCTTGTCAAAAATTTCCTATAAAAACAAAAAATAATTATGTGCGTAGATTTAATTACTCTAATCATAAAAGCAAAATTCCCTAAACTTAATTATTCTCAAATGTCTAAGAAAAATTAAAATAAACTAAAAAAATAAAAATCCCTTGGTGTAAAATACTGAAAGAACAACGTGATTTTTGTATTTCCGCAAGTGCCTTCAAAATGTAATTTGAATATTGAAGTCTGTAGAAAGCTACTATCTTTACTCATACTCATAGTACAGTATTTTCTGCAGCTACATAATTACATATATAAACATGTATGCACTCCAATAATTTCTAGCGAACTCCGGTCAACTTTTACTTCTTGACTTCTTCGTCATTGTCCTGTTGCCTAGTCGTGATTTCTGGCTTTCAAGGAAGGTGCTTAACGCAACTAGCATCTAACAGCTAATGCTAATGCGCAATTTGTTTATTTTATATCGTATTTCATTTCGTATATTCGAGTCATTCCAACACAAGTCTCTCATCTCAATGATTCACTGAACTGCTCTCAAGTTCTTTTAATATAGGAACAAAACAAATCAAAAAGTAAAAGAAAGTGAAAACTACTGATCGTTTTTTAATTTAACAACGAACTGCATATCCTCTAAGAGTGCTTCTTGCTTTGTGCATTTGCCTTGCAGTTAGAAGGTTACGACTATCTGTGTGGTGTGGTTGTGAGAATATATATTTATTATAATTAATATTTAATGACAGACGAAAGATTTCAAGTTAGCCTTTTACGTTTCTAGTCAAGATTTCAAACCACCATTTATTTCCTACGTTGGTATAAAAACGACGGAGAATCTTGTTTAAAATACCAGTGTTTTTTATTAATCGTCATCGCTATCATCAGCCTATAGTCAATAAAACAGCTGAATACAATTGCAAAGGGAATCAAGTAACGGTAACGGCAGATCATCAGTCAGCAACCAGCTGTTGGATCAAAACGTTGATTTCCTTGAACTAACCACAACTGTGACAAAATACCAGCAGAATGAAAGGCGTAAGTTGGTGTAAAAATTAAATTAATTCCACAAAACTTGATTTTAGAACATTAAAGTTACTATTTGCAAGCAAACATAAATAACACTTCTAAAAAAATCAAAACGCTGTTGGCTGTAAATAATTATTTGATACTAATAATTAACGATGTACAATTTATTGCAGTTAATTCTTTGTATTGCCCTACTCCTGACGCTAAGCCATAGTTGCAACGGTAGACCACAACAGACAGGAAACGAGAATCAATCTGACGATGACCTAGGTCAGGATTCACTTCCTGAAGATTCGTATTTTCCTCGTGATGCAGCTGGAAACGTTGTCTTGCCCGATCCATCGCGGCCACATATCTCTGGCCCCGAAGGAACTTTCCAAGTGCCGAGTGTAGGACAAGAACAAATTCAAGGCCTCGATTCATCGGCTTCTATTAAAAACCCGGGTTTCTAAGTATAGCTTTTATTTTAAATCTATAATTTTTATACCTATATGTTATACTTAGTTTTAAGCTACATTCGTAAGGTTAACTCAAACTAATAATCCGAAATTACCTTCCTTTGACTTAAATAATTGGTGTAGTATGCATACGGCAGCTATTTTAAAACCGTTGTTTTTGTTGTTTTATTTGTACCAGTAAAAACAGCAATTATTGTTTTTTGGATATAACAATGATAACAGTATTATACACTTTGAATTATTGTTAACAATTACGACAATTTTTTTTAGAATATTCGTATGTAATTCTTGCGTATTTTGCATTGCATTGCAACGGAAAGCGAAACTGCACCTTGACTAACTTCTGACTAATAAAACCTAAGTGGAAGTAAATATTATGGTGGTCTTAACAGCAAGAAATAGGTACTACATTTTTGCTCCATAATATTATGTAATAGTGATTGTAAAAGCAGTGACAGTAAACTGTGTAAATGTCAACAACTGTGATCTGTTAAACTGAAAACTAAGAAACAAACTTTTACAATAAAAAATATAATTACGTATGTAGGAAGCTGCAGTTCTTTCATGTTTCATTTTTCCATTAGTTGTATAGCTGCATATAGAAATACATCAGCTATAGGTGTATATTTATTGTGATAGTAAATATTATTCAAGCACTTCCATCATTTTCTGAACAGTTGTCACTTTGCCATGTGTTTTTTCGTATTCCAGGATTTTTACGTAGTCCTTGTAGTTTGTTATCCTCTTCGTCACATTGAGCACCAAACCAGATCTAGAACTTTGAACTGCGTCTAAATCTTTGAGTATTAGAGAGGCAACCGAAAATGCGTCAGTCATTGTATTCAGGATCACACCCCTGGGTCCAGTTTTTAACCAGCCAGTTACGTAGACACCTGTTTTCAATTTAAAAGAGATACAATAATGATGAGCAGCACTTTGCTAATACTACTACTGCTACTACTACTAATACTATTCTATAACACAGAGAATTTAGACATCCTTCAATAACGTTTTTATATACAAGGAAACTATAGAATCCGAACATTCTAGTTACAAAAAATTGATTATTATGATACCTTCAGAAACTTTGCCATCCTCATTAGGTATAATAGATTTGGAAGCATCCCACGGCAATTCCGGAAATAATCTCTTGCCCTGATATCCTACACTACGAAAAATAATGTCACAATTTTGAACTTCTTCTCCAACAGGTTTAACACTGTCATTAACAAGTTGATTTATGGCAAAGTAAACATCCAGAGAGGTTGTTGAATTATTTGCTTTCGATTCTACCCTTAAGGGGGACCGTAGAAATTTAAGGGACCAATGCTCCTTCTGATTATGTTTCTCCTTCTTTGCAGTATTTATCATTAATTCTACCAGACGCTTCTTTGGCCGTGGGAGTTCTAGTATAAAAAATAGAACAGAGGTACTAATCACTATAATCCAAATCAGTTAAAATAGAATAACTCTGAATTCGAATTTCGAGCTCAAATGACCTACCTTCCACATTTATCCCAGTAAAATCTGCTGGATCAAACCAAGGTTCTGAAATGCCAACTAGTTCCCGCAGTTCTTTGATAGTGAAAGAAACTTGAAGGGGGCCCCTTCTTCCAAAAATAGTTACTCTCTTAACTTTCGATTTACTTAATTCTTCCAAAGCATGTTTTGCTATATCAGTTTTGGCGAGTTTGTCAATTGGACTGAGAAGTATTCTAGCTACATCCAGTGCAACATTTCCCTGGCCAACTATAAAAGCAGTTTCGGCCTGCGTTAGATCAAATTTTAAGTTACTGTTTTCTGGAAGCCCATTGTACCATCCTACGAAATGACGGGCAGAGGTCATCAACTCCTCACCCGGAATGTTCAGCTTTTTGTCTTCAGACGAACCGTAGGACTGCAAGGGGTCGAAATGGGATAGCCGAAAATTTACAATTATTATGTGCAACCAAACTTTTATTTATTTTCTAAAATTACTTAATTTAATTCCCTTTCATAATTATGTACACAATTTAATGCTTAATTGCAACTACAACTATACAAAATTACCTACTTGTGAATAATTATTAATCTCATATCACATGTATATTTCTCACCAATAAAACTGCATCATAGGCTTCTGTTAGTTCCTGTAATTTAACGTCTTCTCCTACAGTAACATTGCCGATGAATTTAACATTAGGATTACTTAGTACTTTATTGAAATTGTTTACAACATTCTTCACTTCGGGATGGTCAGGAGCAACTCCATATCTTACTAATCCGAATGGAACCGGCAGTCTCTCGTAAACATCAACTTTGACCGCTCCATTCTAATAAAATACATCACAGCGGATTTACGGCCAATTTACATTTAAAACCTAAAAAGAAATGCCACGCTACAATGTGCAATATCAAATATTCACACATAGTATTTACAATTTCAGTTTTTACTTGTCTACAAATATTATTTATTTTATCTCTCGAAATGTCGATGTCAAATGTCTAGAAAATGCAATAATAATAAAATAAATAATAATAATAAAAATAATAAAATGCAATCAATAATATATAGTTATTACTTCAAAAATAAAAATGCACCTATTGACAATAATTGCTACTTTTATTTAACATTTAAATACCTTAATTAAGTGCTGGCAAGCGTAAAGTCCGGCAGGACCAGAACCAATAACACAAACGTGTTTGAACCGGCTGAAGATTTTTATTGCGAGCATGATTGCTCCAAGTTAGTATTTTAAGGACCAAAGTTATCTTTGGAATGACTTTGTTCAACTAATAAAAGCGTATCTACTCTTATATAACTGATTGATCTATTAAATCAAAAGAACAAGAAAGACTGTTTTATTTCAAGGTTAAATTACAGCTCAGTTGGTTTGATGTGTTGCAATTATTGCACATTCATTCAAAAATTACAATTGCAAATTACCGAAATCAACAAACCAACTGAACCTTTTTTCATCAGGAGTTTCGAAACCGAAAGTAGTAAGTAGCAAAAGGAGATGAATCTCATTCCCGGAAAATCTTGCACATGGCTTAATGCTTAAACACGCAAGGTATAGCCTGCCTGCCTGCCTCCCCAGACTGCAGAATTATTCGTGACTTTTATATGATTTATGAGACTTGAGTCTCTTGAGCTCGTGAGTCCATGTGAGTTCCTTTCGAAATAAAGAAAACTATGAAGTATGAAGTATGCATGGAAATCACATTTTTGTTTACTGATAACATTATCTTTATTAGCTCACTCTATAGAAAATTAAATACAACTAAAAGTCCGTAAGATTAAACTTAGCGTCTACCAACCATTACACACAATACGAGACAATGTCAAAATGATAATTACTATGCTGCTACAAATAAAACTAAACAAAACCAAACAAAACACAACAAAAATTATTCACTACCTAATCTACTTCTGCTTATTGTTATCTAGAGTTTCTGTAATTAATCCAAACGCAACTGACAATACTAATCATTAATAATAGTTACTCATAATCGTCATGCATTACTATCTTACAATAATTTTACTATTACTTAAAATTCCAACTCACACTTTTCAACGTTTGTTTTGTGACTTCATTTTATTTTAAGTAAAAAAATAAATTCCAAAATTTCCACATCTTCTCTATATTAACGATTCTCGATACCGACATGGATTATTTACTCAGCATGGCTGGTACCGTGTTGGAAAAGTAATGTTGAATCGTTGAATGCTGAGACGACGTAGAGCCTTTGGGTAAGCGCTTGAGTTTGAGTAAAAAAGGTCACTTTAAATTCATGAATTACCCAAACCGGTGAACAATTTCCTTTCAAAATCGAACGTGGATATGTGATTTGTTTTCTATTTGGTTTGTTTAGTTTGGAATGCATGTCGATTTGAATGGAAAATGGAACTATTCGATTCGAACAGGTAATCATAATTTAAATTAACAATAGTAAATAGTGGAGCAGTAACTACTTGTAAATATTATAATTACATACAACACATAGCAGTGTCAAGTGGTCAGTTCTTTTTCAAGTTTCAACGTCAGTTCACTCACAGAATGACTAACACGAAAATTAAATCTACATTTGAAATTTGTTTCAATTTACATTTAAACTTTAGAGTTACTACAACTTTCAAGTTTGTTTCATTTTCAACACTTTTTAAAAATTGTATCGCGGTTTTTTCTCCATTTCAAGAATTGATGGGTTTATTTTATCGTTGTGTATTTTAGATAGAAAACAAGGACTTCAAGAGATAAGGTCAAGGTCAAGGTTAAGGTCAGTGTTAGAAGACCACAGTAGTACGTGTCTAGTGCATACTACAAAATTTTCACTCGAAAAGAACAAATATAAAAAATACTCGTTTTAGTTTTTGTACTTCAACGTCTGAAATGAAAGATCATTATTTTAGTTCTTCAGAATTGATTTTCTTCTTTGCTTGTTTTTGTTTCTTAAAACTTGGAAATCACTGTTTTACTTTAAATTTTATCCTGGTTTTGTGTTTCTTAAATCTTGTGTTTGTGTCCTCTGTTCTGACAAGCTATGCGTGCTTATTAACAAACCAGTCTCAATACGACATGGTAGCTGGTCTCAGTTCTGGTTTGTGAAATAGCTTTTGAAAGTTTGTTTTCGTACCTACCAACAATTGGATTTGTGTTATAGCTATGCGTGCTTATTAACAAACCAGTCTCAATACGACATGGTAGCTGGTCTCAGTTCTGGTTTGTGAAATAGCTTTTGAAAGTTTGTTTTCGTACCTACCAACAATTGGATTTGTGTTGTTGTTCTCAATGTTTTCATTTTTTATAATTATTATGCATGTAGTTGCTAAATGTGATTTCACATGTTTTTGAAATCGAATTTTTTATACTGAAATTTTTAGTTTTACAATTTTTTTAAGTAGGTAGCTATAATATAAGTAGTTACTAGAAAAGTCGAGAGGGGGTACGGTTGTATAATTACTAATTACCAGTAGATTAATATTTCGTCTTTGGATCGTTTAGCTTTACTCTTGCTATTATTGTTGACGTTATCACATTTGCGGGCAGTTATTAAATATGAGAATCACATTTAATAAATACTTGTTTAGGATCTTTAATTTATATTATGTATTTTTTCACTATCCCGTACTGTCACCCGGTTCTGGCAGGGACAGAGATAACCCAAATATTTTCCCATTGTACTTTTTCTCTTCAATGGAATTACTAAAATAGCGCTGCAAAATAAAAATTAAAGAACAATTAGTTAAATTCATATAATTAAATGCAACCAAAACGAGTACTTTGCAATCGCATAATGATTAAAGTGGTTACAACGAACACGTAGATAGACGCAATACCTGTTTAATTTGAAAAAAGGTCATGCCAGTAAGTAGAGAGTCGCTTCCTGCTTGATGTTGCGTTCCGATTCGTTTTACTCCAAGTTGCAGCGAAACATCTTGAAGTCCTCCACGAATATTTCCGCATTCCGATAACATTACCTGGTACATGAGAGGATTAAAATCAAAATCTTGTGCATGAAATTATTATCACTTATAAAAACTACAAGCCGTTAACTGAAACAAAACGACAAGTAAGTGTACCTAATGCGTTTAACCTTAAATAAACTGTTCCCTTACTTTAACATCATAGCAGCATGGGAAAAAAACTTGCATGGTTTGTGAGAATTCATCTCCGTCAGTTGGTAGATTTCTTCCCAGCAGCATACGCATTAAGTAGCCAAAGTCGTAGCCTCTGTGGAAGAAAATACACCAAATTTAAGAAGTTTATACACAGATAAAACCTTCGCCTTCAACATCTTTAAGGTAACTTTTTCGTTAGCTTACCTATGTTCATTAAAATTCCAAACTATAAACACAATATGAAGGTAGTAAACTGTCCGTGATTACCCGTGATACGTGATCCAAAAAACATCGGGATTAAGAACTAGGCCGGAACAAATAAAAAGTTCGCAAAAATCGTCAGGATCAATTCCTTCTGATTGATGTCGGTCGAACTGTAGACCCGAATCCTTCAATAATTCAATACTGTCTTGAGCATTACGATCCGTTCTGTTACAAAAACACAAGTTCAAAGAATAAAATTAATTCAAGCTATTTTTACCAAACAACCAGAACNAGAATAAAATTAATTCAAGCTATTTTTACCAAACAACCAGAACCAGACGAACAAAATATAATCACCATATCTGGTTTTATATAAGAATAATAGAATTACTACATCAATATTATGGTCAGAAGTCAGAATCGAAGCAGCTGGAGCTAAACACTAATGTCATATATTGGCCATACCAATACATATGTGTTGTCAGCCCCTTGACTTAAAAGAATAAATAAATAAAATAAAAATTGGCTGCATTTCATAAGAAACGCTAGAGCGAAATGTTTCGCACTATGGTCAGAATCGAAGCAGCTGGAGCTAAACACTAATGTCATATGTTGGCTGCATAGCTGCATTTCATAACAAACGCTAGATGTTTTTGCACTAATTCCATAAAATGCCTTACTTAAGATCGAATCGAAAATTAAACTGCCATGTCGAGACTCCTGGCGGCGGAGTACCGTTCTCGTCCATGAATGAAATTCCCAACTGGATAAGCTTAAGTGCGTCCACATTTGTACGGATCATGTCAAACTGGTTTTCCCCCGAATTGCGAAAATCTTCATCCAGCCAAATTACAACTCCCGGGAATTCCGTATCCTACAAAATATAAATAATACGGAATACAAATCAGATGGTACTAGTTCATCCCTTGTCTCCTAAACATTCCGAAACTGAAAACTAAAAAAACTTCCTCTTTTTTGATGCAATACGATTAGGACTGAAATACATCTTACCATTGCAATATAATTGTACTTATGGACTAATTTCCGAATTTCTACAAACTCCTCGTACATATTCTCCTGCCAAACATCCTTGATGACCGACGCAGCAGTAGTCATATTGGAACGGGTAATAAAATTACCAAACCCACTTCGGGTAGATGATCTAGTTGAAACTGGAGTTGGAGTTGGGGTTGCTGTTTCCTGCGGAGGATTGCTTGGAGTAGGGGATTTACAAACGTTAGACATAAGCAGCTTGAACTGTTTTCTAGGACTCTGGCAATCGTTGATGCTGTTACTGTTTGATTGGGGAGAGCTGGATTCCTTGCCATTAGAACTAAAGGCAGAGGCAGAGGTTTCAGGAGCTGGAACAGAAATTCCAGAGGAATTGGAATTCGTATAACTGTTCCAGTAGCTAGTTGTACGACCATGACCGTGACTATGGTTACTGCTGGGAGAAGTGACTACGGGTTTAGGTGGGGGGACACTGATGTCGCTTCCATTCAGCTGATGTTGTTGCTGATATTGATGTAGTCGTGGTCTACCGTTGGCATTATTGGATCTCGAAGAATTATGTGAAGTCAAAGCTTCAAATCTCGCACGAAAAATATCCCCAATATCTTCTGAAGATTCACAACTACTGCTATTGCCCGCCGTTATAGTCATTCCTGAACTATTACTACTTATTTCCTCAAATTTAGACATATTAAGTTTTTTTATATCTTCGAAGAAATTAATTAATTCATTTAGAACACGGCATCAATTGATGTTGTGTATCAATGGCTAAAATCTTTTATTTTTGTTACTGGTCTTGATTTACTGACTTGAACTTGAGCACATGAAAAGGCTGGTACTGGTATTTTTAGTACGGTGTCTTGTCTGAAGTTTTTATTCTGGTTCTGCTTATGGATTGTCTTGTTTGGATATGCTCCTTAATAAGAAGCTAAATATTGCAGTCGTTGGCGTTGCGTTGGTTGGAATGAAATTAAATGGAATATTCAATGCAGTTCTTAGATATGAGGTAAAGAACAACACGTACAGGTCCACCACCTATCAGGATCAGATTCTGGGTCTGATAAACAGGAATGATTGAATGGCAAGATGAAGGATTTGGATATCGAGACTAGCTGGGAAGGGATATACTTTTTGCCACGTATTTCTGGTGGAGAGGTGGACATTAGTTGGTTTAGGTTCCGTGTTGTACTCCTGGTATTGGTTAAGTTTCGTTTCGTTCTTTGCTTCTTTTTTCGCATTAGGTTCGATTTCGCCTTCGATGTCCTGGAGATATTCAAAAAAAAGTTAAATGTCAAATAATGATCTAACAAAATCAATTCTGCTGCTAAAAAGGTTTGAGCGTTTAGAAAAGTAGTAAATTGCAATTCGCTATGTAGGAAACACGTTTTTCTGGGTTCAGGTTGTTAAATTGTGGGTTGTGTTTATTACTAACAGCTAGTGTCCCTGTACATACACAAAAGACAAAAGTCAAAAATACTTCAAAGTTTAGAATAAGTTGTTGTAGGACAAAAGCACCTATAATCGACAATCAACAGCAGTCAACAGTCCAGGTTGCTGGTACCTGGTAATTATGAATTGGATATATATTGTATATGAGCGATATTTTCTAAGACCAGACTAGAGTTGACTTAAATCGTTAGGTTAACAGTTAAGATAAATTTTCAATTAAGTAACCATAGAAACTACTGGTAATGTTTTTTCTATTAAAGTCTTACCTTAACCCATAACCTAAAGATTTAAGTCAACTCTAGTCTAGCCATACTAAGTTCAGACTACTCTGAAACTTGTTATTTTCGTGCACTTGTGACACCCATTAAAAGATTATGACAATCAAAGAAATTTTACAAATTTGACCTACGTATGACCTCAATGTCCTAGGTCAATTAAAGTGAAATTGGAGAATATAACAGTCAGTCAGTCAGGGCGAAATAAACTTCTCATTATTTGAATAAAAAATACTACGACAAAATACAGTTTAGAAAGTTTTTTGTATTACTCTTGGAGAAAAAGCCTAATGCTAAACTACAAGGTAGAGACAGACAATGGGACAATTGAACATTGAAAGAGAAGATGGAAGATGAACACAAAAGAAATACAGAGGAATTGTGGAGTCGGGACACAAGGAGCTGGAGTTAATAGCACACGTGAAAATTGAATGAAAATTAAGTTTGACATTGGTAAAGCGAAACAGAAGCTTTAACGAAGATAATTGTGGCAAAATTGAAGGATTAAAACTGATATTTTAAAATAAGTACCTAAAATGTTGGATTTGAATTGTTAGAATAAATTTAAGAACTGGCGCTCCAATGCATTCGAAATCAGTCGGGTGTTGCAACAGACCGCACGAATCTTAGTTGACAACTGTCAGGTGTTTTACAAAGCACACTGCTTTCAAATATCATAGCCTATTTTTCTGATTATAATTGCATATTGCATAATATTCAATATTCAAAAACTAAGGCATACGTAATTGTTGTTGTCTTTCGATGGAAGAAGAACTGTCCGAAAATTAAGTTATAATAACATAGAGGGTTGAAAGGTTTTGTAACTGAAGCTAATTAGCGCTGGTGCTACGGTAAGTGAGATGAGCAAAAATGGGGGTTAAAGTTTAGCCTCGAGTGCCTTGCTGATATACCCGACAAAATCTTGGCAGTCACTTGTAACTATACCTGACAGTTTTCGAATACTTTTCAGCGCCAGTATTAATCTTACAAGTGAAAATCCGTAGAATACTAGCCTTGCCAATCTAACAACCTTTATTTCTCGATGTTGGTGTTGCCAAAAGTCGAATTCTCCAAAATGACTTAGTGATTAGCCTCATTGATATGAAATAAAATTGTACCACCACTCCCTCCAACAGTAGTTAATTACAATAGGGTAGATGTGGGTAATTGTGAACACTCCAAAATACAATTAGTAAGAGTTAATAAAAACTACCGCAACGACTTTTACAATTATGAGCGACAGTCATTTGTAATTATAAAACTCTGTGATGGTTTTTATTAACTCTTACT
>JAAXYX010005092.1:0-11366 GCA_036851915.1 Ptenothrix huangshanensis | reverse complement strand
TAGTTGTTATTATGTTCGCTGTTGCAATGACCGATAGCTACAAAATTTATCGTATAGATCGACCCAATTATTTTGAAACCAATTTAGTAAAAGTCTATGGCCATTTTTCGGTTTATTATGTATAACAAAATTTTAGGTATGCCATTTTGCCTGTTTGCAGCACTCATTGTCAGTTGTCATTAGTGAAAGACAATGAGTGCAATACACGGACAATTTTATGCTACCTCAATGTGCAGCTAATAGAGATGAGGAGATGGCTAAACCTTGGTGTAACCTAAATACCTTATGGAGTTGGATTTGGAAGCATATATCGCTATATCGCTATCGCTACAAAACACTAAAAAATTGTCTCAGAAACAATTCCTTATTTACGGATCAACAAGTTTTTATGGTGTGGTAGCTTGAAATCACATGTTTGATCGAATTGGAAAGAGAAACAAGAAGGAAGGGTAGAAAGTTAGAACTTGCGAGATCACATGTAACGAAAGCTTGAATTTTATTATTTCCTTTTTCTATTTCTAATCTAACATCTTATATTACAGCACTTTGTACGTATTACGTATTACGAATTTATTACATTATTTTTGCATTGCAAATTACAAATTACAACGTCTTTCTGGTGGTCTTGTTAATCATCTGATTCCTCCGCATTTATTTGTTTTTTGTTTCGTCTGATCTGAATTTTGCCTTCGGAAACCAAAACTGGAACGTGCTTATTTCTCTCTCACGTATTCGTATCTCGTTCCTACATTACCTATACTTTTATAAAAGTAATATCACTATCTAGAATTGCATTCTCTGATCCCGAATCTCTAGTTTAATACCCTCCCGGCAAAATGGTAAGGGAACGTAAAATTATATAAAGCATTTAAATATATTGTAGGCATTATTTAATTGTAATTATCTTTAAAATTTAACGATGATATGACTAACTGACATTATCCCTGTTTCACTATCAGGCGGCCCCAATGCCCATGAAGAAAATTGGCTTAAAGGAAGCCATAAAACAGCTAGAAGAAAAGGCCGGGAATATGAAACCAAAACTGGAACGTGCTTACCTATTTCTCTCTCACGTATTCGTATCTCGTTCCTACATTACCTATACTTTTATAAAAGTAATATCACTATCTAGAATTGCATTCTCTGATCCCGAATCTCTAGTTTAACACCCTCCCGGCAAAATGGTAAGGGAACGTAAAATTATATAAAGCATTTTTACCTTTGTTCACGGACATACTATTGTAGGCATTATTTAATTGTAATTATCTTTAAAATTTAACGATGGTATGACTAACTGACATTATCCCTGTTTCACTATCAGGCGGCCCCAATGCCCATGAAGAAAATTGGCTTAAAGGAAGCCATAAAACAGCTAGAAGAAAAGGCCGGGAATAAAGCGGGCGAAATGACAATAGTCAAGCTGAACGGATGGCTGCCACCAATAGAAAAAATGGATGGATCGACTTCTCTTCTTGTCAAGTGCGAGTGAGTGCACATAATATTTTTAACGGTGTAATTGTAACGTAACTAAATGCCTCGCTACGTACACATGTTCTTCTACTACAAATGCAAATTGTATTCAGATAACAGATAAAAAAGAAATGGGCAGCAACTTAACTCATTTATTTTTCATAGGCACCTGGCACTCTCTACAAACATGATTGAACGATTAAGCAATTTGAACTCTCTGAAAAACCTCAAGATACTTTCAGTAGGGAGAAATTACTTAAAGAGTTTAGTGGGGGTGGTAAGACGCTAAGCGAATGAATAATTAATTGCAGATTTGATGTCACAAGAAAGTTCAATTTGTAGCGTCATTGGAGTGGAGTTTAATAACAAACTACGTGGTTGTTATTCCTATTGTTGTAGGAGGTTTGTGCTGACACCTTGGAAGAAATCTGGGCATCTTACAATCAAATTGAGAAGCCTTCTAAAGGTGTGCTGGCGTGCAAGAAGCTAAGAGTTCTGTTTGTTGCTAATAATTGGATCCGAGAATGGGGAGAAGTCTCGCAATTAAATAATTTGCCTAAACTTGAAGAGTTGGTTCTTATAGGTATACCAATAATACAGGTTCCAGTATATAACAATAAACATTTGTATACATTTTAATTTATACACGTTGCATATGCGATACTCATCTTTGATGAAGTACTTAAACTTGCTATCAATTTAACGAAGGAAATCCCATTGAAGAGCGGTTCATGGCGGCAGGAAATCAAGTAGCAGACTGGCAGAGAGATGTGGGCAAAAAAATCGCTAATTTGAAAAAGCTTGACGGAAACAATATTCTTCGGACTGATGATGCTGATTAATAATAATTTGAGCCTCCAATTGAGTACCAAATCAAACAGAACCTTTGAACTTCTTCAAAAATATGAAGCTATAAAACGAATAATTTATAATAATGCTACACGGTATCCACATTGTTTGATGAACATGTGAAATCTGCATGTGGCCATCGTATAATGATTATACATATTACGTTTTGTTCCTCAAGAGAACGGAGGAAATAAATTCACTTAAAACGTAGCTTGAAGACATTGCAGTAAAAAAGATTCAGTTATTTATACTCGGAACCTACTTATAGTTCCGTTGACAAACGAACAACAATCTCATGCCACCTCCATTCATACAAATAATAATATAAGCATGTTTACTAAGCATTCTTGTTGTGCACCTTTGATACCAATGAGAAGGCATGGAAGCTTAATCCTAGCAATCCTATGTACCTATATCATGCAGACAATAAAAAGTGGGTCAAAGTCAAAAGTAAGCAGCGACGAATAGTTACTTATTTTAATGTACATTTGCGATGCACGTGGTTTATTTTACCTGTATTTTGTTAACAACGTTATTTCTTCAGCGTTCAGTCAAGACCACAGGCTTAATAGGTTCCGTTGAAAACGAATACTAAAATTCTCTCAATTTGTTTTTAAGCTTTATTTCAAATCGTAGCTCGCTTTTACAAAACCGTTCGGGAAGATGAAGATAGTAATACTTTATTTCCGTTACTGAACCGCAGATGCAAACATCGACACGGCCGCTATTTCCAAACAGGCCCTTGTTGGTCGCTACACCATCTATCGAAAACGTGTAACTAATCGCTAGACTAGACATCATTTTAAAAGCAACTTCAAAAGTAAGAGTTTTTATTCGAAAAAGAAAATATAATTACATACAATCATATATCACTTCAATAATGCAGATGACATGGGGGGAAGCACACACTTATTGTGAGAAACACGAAGGAAATCTGGCAACTTTCCCGGAAGCCGAAGATGCAAAATCAGTTGTGGAGAAAATTTTTGACATTAGTGAAAAAGTGTCGGATGACTTTCTGCATGGAAAATCCAAAGCTGAGTTCGGCTTGAATCGACGATATTGGATTGGCTTGACGGATCTGGTCACCGGTGAAGGGAATTGGGTATGGGTAGGAAAAGGGAAACCGTTGAAGTACATCACCATGTGGTACCCTGGACAACCCGATCATATAGACGATAAAGGAAGGTACATCGGCAGACCAGAACATTGTGGAGCACTGTGGAATCCAGTCTTTCATAAAGGTGATCGTCGCCATTCCTTTGCAGATGTTGAATGTGATTTGAAATACTACTTCATTTGTGAGAAAGATCAAGACAAAATTGATATTCAGAACAGCTGGAGGAACAAAGGTTGTAGCAAATCATAACCTCGTATGGTCATTTAGAATTTTTATTTAAACTTTATTTCATTTGCATTTGAAAAAACGAGTATTTATAATCAGGTGGAGGTATGGGTCGTGGAATTTTTGTACCGAGAGAGCGCGTGAAGACTCGAAAAGGTAATTCACACTGATTTATTAAAGGACGGGATTTGTTATTCTGACCGTGCAAAACTGCATAATCATTGGCCAATTAATTGGAGGATCGAATGAATGGCTTAACAAGTTTATTCATTATTTTATTTGATATAAAACGCATCCAGTAAGTGCCCTTGGTAGGTCAGTTCCGTCAGCTCCGTCAGCTGTAATTCATGGTTGGGAAGCTAATGATGTGGATGCTAAAAAGCAATTTGTCAGGAAAATGAAAAATAGCTTAGGATTCAGTGAACTTTTTCAGGATTCCTCATCGTCAGAAATAAGAATTAAGAGGAAGAGGCATGGTGCATGAGTAAACAGGACGACCTCAATGGATGAGCATTATGAAACTAACTCAAGCAAACCAAGAGACATTTTCTAAAAGATTAAAAAATGTGATTATTAAAAGGACCATGTTACACTAAAAAGCTTAAAACAGAATTGAAATTGCGTAGTGTGTTGATTCATTCATATCATTAGCATTTTGACACAGTAATTAAGATGCGATTTCTATGGGCTAGTATTCTCTGCAATAAAATCAGTGATTGTTCTTTTCATGTGATACAATTGTTTGAACATTATGTTGCTCAATAGCGAGGTATCATCTAATACAATTGGTATCACCCGAGCATAAATAAAGCCGTTAATACTTCCCTTGCTTAAGGTAATCAATTCACATTGCCTTGGATCTGATCGGGACTCTTTACAACTTGTTGAAATCCTCTGACCATGAAGGTTACAATACGATATGACATCCACACATAGGATTAAATTAGTTTCTCCTAATTTTTTTCTGCTTATCATATTTATCTGGATCCAAAAGGCTTCTTCAACTGGGTTGAAAGGTAAGGAATCTTATTGCCTATTTAAAATCATTAGCTTGAATAAAAGTGGCCTGTAAAATTAATCACAGATGAAGTTAATTTACCGGATGCAGACGTTAAAAAGCCTCTTGTTGGGATCTATTCGTTGTACCGGAAATCAGTAAGCAAATATTATAATCAGAGTACACCTAACTTACTTTACTTTATTGTATGAAAAGCTGTCATTTTTTTTTATTAAGCTCACTTGGGCAGATGCTCAAATGTACTGTGAAACTCACGAAGGGCATTTAGCCACGTTTACCAAAATTGAAGACTTAAAATCTGTGATAGAGAAAATCTTCGAAACAAGTGACAAAGTTACCACCGAGTACCTGTCAGGAGCTAAGACACATGAGTTCGGTTTAGATCGACGATACTGGATTGGACTGACAGATTTAGTTTCCGGAGAGGGTAACTGGGTTTGGGCAGGAAAAGGACTGCCATTGNATAGAGAAAATCTTCGAAACAAGTGACAAAGTTACCACCGAGTACCTGTCAGGAGCTAAGACACATGAGTTCGGTTTAGATCGACGATACTGGATTGGACTGACAGATTTAGTTTCCGGAGAGGGTAACTGGGTTTGGGCAGGAAAAGGACTGCCATTGACCTATCAAACTATGTGGTACCCTGGGCAACCAGATCATATAGACAAGACCGGGAAATATATTGGGCGTCCGGAACACTGTGTTGCACTCTGGAACCCCATATTTCATAAAGGAGATCGTCGTCATTCATTGGTAGATCAAGAGTGCAAACGACAGTACTACTTCTTATGTGAAAACGATCCAGACAAGATAGCTGTGCAGAAAAAATATAAAGAACAAAATCCTCATCGTGAGTTAAAAAATTACATGCCTCATGCATTTTATTTACAAGATTGTATGTTGCAAGTAATTACACTTTGGTTTACACTCCTCTAAATAAATCAAGACTCAGACACAGGCAAATCCGGTCGGGGCATATACTTCACGATGAACGAAAGACCAAGGAAACATAATGCACACAGCCAGGGAAGTGGACAGCAAGCAGCGTTAGGTCGATCAATTCAATTTGCTGGTTCAAAACCACAGAGAGATGGTGATGCATGGAAGAAACTACCTGGCTTTAGTGACTTATTTGAACAATCATCATCAAGAGAAAACAGTTTATGGGACGAAGAACCTAAGAATTCCCGCTCAAAGCCATCTAGTACTTCGTACCGCCACCCTACTACATCACGAAACAGTGGCAAAGCTGCTAAAACAGAACTAGAAGCTATTTTTGGTCAGTGACGGATGGGGATGACTGAACTATACTAGTAGGTACTTGAGTAATGCACTTACAGATAATTGTTTGGAGTACTGCCACAGTTTGTAATGAAATTATAACTTCTTTTTATTGTTCTATAAATGGTTTAATAAACAATGCAATATTTTAAAGACGTACGTGGATTAATTTCTTTTCTTTTTTGGAAATCCACCTCTACCCTTTGCTCCCTTAGCAGTACTTTTTAAACCTACCTTTTCCCCCCTTGGACCCAAAGGATGACCCTCCTCCCCTTTTTGACATTTTTCCTTTTCCTTTTCCAGCCTTCTTTAGTTTTGCTTCTTTATCTTTCCTAGCTTTCAAAATTTGTTCCGGTCGCTTAATTTCGGATTTGAATCTTCCCTTATGTCCTTTGTCTTTTGGATCATCCCGTGGGGCTGCGTTCTTACCTACTTTAACTAATCTTTTCGAGAAAGCAGGTTTTCTAAAAGATGTATCCACCCCTTTTCTGGCAAAGTTATCTGCTTCGTCATCATCACTTTGATTATCATCGTCTTGCTGTGCAGACTTGGATTTTTCTTGCCATGCTTTGTATCTGTCACTTTTATAGGACGCGTGAAATCCAGGTCCCTGATTCTGTTTTTATTTTCTTGTTATTTGGATTATCCTACGGAAGTAGAAAAACACAATCAAAAATAAAATTAACAGGATTAAAAACTGGATTCGTTCTAGTAGCTAGCAGATAACAATCACATACGTATGATAAAATGATAAAAATTGAAGTCAGTTAAACAAATTTGAATTCTCAACGTTATTTGCTTTATGCACAAACATACCCTTCCAACATTGACAAATTTCTTCTTTTTGCGATCCCACCTCTGCAGATTATGCTGACTCTTTAACACTTTCGAATCATCGCCAGTTGAGATCCAGCATGGAATCTTGAACTTGCTTGTCAAAAGTAGAACCAACCGAAAGTCTACAATATAGATAAAATAGAACGTACTTGTATAACATATGAATAATTATAATATGCATAATATTGCCTGGGGAAAATATATTTTGAGTCGAAATAAACCGAAATATTACCCGGTTTCAGTGTGATGATCCTTAGGTAAATAGTTAATAAAGACTTCTTCATCCTTCGTAGTTGTAGGCTGCGGAGTTTCAACAGCGTCTTGTAATGACGTTAGAGATTTCCCATGCCTATGCTTTTCGACGATAGTTTGGTCCTTTTCTCTTTTCAACTGCATTATTTTATGAGTATCTGATCCAGCTTTAGGACCAATTTCAAATATTGTCTAGAAATATTAAAAAAACAATGCTATACACAATACCAAAGTTAGTAACATAGTTCCTTTTCTCTTTTCAACTGCATTATTTTATGAGTATCTGATCCAGCTTTAGGACCAATTTCAAATATTGTCTAGAAATATTAAAAAAACAATGCTATACACAACACCAAAGTTAGTAACATAGAGGAGTAGCACTGTGTATGTAGTGCTTATAGTTACCGAATGCGGGCGATAGTTATGAATCTGAGAAATGAAATCATTCATTGGATCCGCCTTATAATTTTTTCCAAATAATGGATGAAGTGGTAGCTTGGCCATCTCGATTGCCTTGGCTCTTCTATTACTCTCAGCTGAAGCATTGGGTCGGCTTTTTAAATACTGATTGTATCCATTTCTCGCAACTTTGGTTAAACTTTCTAACTCTGATTTAATGTCCATCAAATTGCGCGCAAAACTCAATTCTTCATCCAAAACTTCTTGCGGTACACGACCAACCAAAACACCGTTATCATCTTCTTTAGAACTGTCGCCGTCTTGGTTAAATTTGATAGGCTTTCCAAGAAACAAGTGGAGATCAAGCAAAGATGCTATTTCGTCAGGTCCAATTATTGAAATTGCAGTACCACTGCGGCCAGCACGAGCAACTCGACCAACACGATGCATAAACAACTTTGGTTTCGCAGGGAAATGGTAATTAATTACGTTGTCCAAAATAGGTATATCTATTCCTCTCGCAGCGATGTCCGTAACGATCATTACGCTGGCTTTACCAGTTCGGAATTTTCCTAAAGATATTTTTCTGGCTGAAGCATCCAGACTGGAATAAATATAACAGTTTGAAATGTTTGCTTCGTCTAAAATCTGTAAAAACGGCAAATACGTTTAATTAGGTGGACTTGATAAAGTATCTCAACCATAGTATCGTAATTTTCCAATTAAAGAAGAATAAAGTCAAAAACTATTACGAAGTGTAAGTATTCCACGTGGTGCTTCGTTGCAACAAACACAATAGTTTGATCTCTGGCATCAATTTCATTTTTTAGAAGGTAAAGGAGGACAGCAAGTTTATCTTCTGATCGGCTTGCAATATGTTTTAAAGCAAGTCGGTCCGGCAACTTCGAGTCTACGTCCAACCTATAAAACCAAGGTACCACCTTGATGAGAATGGATTGGGTGATAGGTGCTTGAAAGGAAAGCTAAGGTTAATCTTAAATTAAATAATCTATGTTAAATAGTATTAACATAAAGTAAAATAAATATAGGTTTAGATAAACAGTACGTGTCAAAATATACGTATAATATTTAATTAATACTTTAATACTATAATTTAAATTTAAATCAATGTACTCTACTCTCCCAATGTTTACAAGTCGTAAGAACGGAAAACACTTTTTCAAGCATTTATGTTCAATGCTTACAAGTCGTAAGAACGGAAAACACTTTTTCAAGCATTTATGTACTTATCACTGTAGGGTAAATGCCAACTTTTTAAACAATAGTGACACAAACATGTACTAAACTATGGTAAAAAGTGGCACAATGTCGCAGGCATTTACCGGTTTTTGTCCGTTTATACCGCATTTTTTCACTTATTTATTTCGTACATTTAACAACAGAACACTATTATCAAAAAATAGAATATTATTTGTAGTTACTAAAAAAATACCTAATGAGTGTAGGATCGTGTAGGCCAGCTTTGGTAAAGTCAACCAAAACACGAGGTAAAGTTGCAGAAAATAGAACTGTCTGCCTATCCTCCGGGAGTCGTTGACAAACTTCGGTAATTTGCTCACCAAAACCCATTTCAAACAGCCTAGAGAAACACACAATCCATAAAACAATTCACATTTCTAATTTAAGAATATGCTTGTAAGATAAGCAGCAATAACAATGTTACTAACCTGTCAGCTTCATCGAACACAACGTATTCAACACCATCAAGTTTGAATTCCATCTCCACACACAAATGCATAAATCTTCCAGGAGTTGCAATTATAACGTCAGGTTTATCGTGAAGAGCAGCAAATTGTGTTTCCATTGAATCGCCACCAAGTATACTAATAACTTTCAAATCGACGTGCTTGCCTAATTCGCGAAAAAATTTGACAGTCTGGGTCGCCAATTCACGAGTTGGTGACAAAATTAATGCCCTAGGATACTTTGTTGTAGTCCCAATTGATGTTTTACTATGCTGCAATTTCTCAAAGAGAGGAATAAGAAAAGCCGCCGTTTTTCCACTTCCTGTACGTGCCATGGCTACTACATCCCTCCCTTCTAGAATCAATGGAATCGTCTGAAAAAATGACATTTATTTTTTAATACATTCAACATTCAACCAGACGTTAGTCCATCAACCTCGAGTAGTATTATGATAAAACCTAACCAAGAATCTTTCTCTAGCTTCCTCGATTATGATAGTTAAATAGAAGAAATTTTGTTTTAATGTGTAGGTGCATCACATCTATAATAAATTATTTTACCTTTCTTTGAATTGGGGTTGGAACTTTGTACCCTCTTTTTAAAATTCCTTTGATGACCTGCTGACTGAGTCCCATACTTTGAAAGCCACCCGATTTCTTCTTCTTCTTCCAATCATTTCCATCTTTATCATCATCCTCACCAAAACTAACGTCAGTATTAACTTGAGGTACTTCTTGGTCAATATTTGTTGTACGAATCCCCCATCTCGACTTAAATTCTGGTTCAGCTTCAGGTTCTTCTTCGAAAGTTTCCGGTTCGGCAAGTGGCTTATTTTTTCGAGCATAATCGGGTTTACTAATCCCTCCCAGTTTTTTCTGATTTTTGGTTTTCCAATTTTTATTTTCTTTTTGCTTGCTTCGCTTTCATCTTAAATTCTTTGCTGCAATACTGGCAAGACAAATTACGACCAACAACACAAAACACAGAAAGTAACTTATTGCACGCAAATTAACTGTTTTACGCAACGATCAATTACAGATTAACCTTAAGGTTTAATTACTTTAATTACGTGTAATGCGTTAGTTAACACAACTTTGCGAATCAACTGATTTTAGTATCACTACCTTCTGCCTTATTTTGATCAGAGCGAGTTCACCGCACGTGGTACTTTTCGACAATTCAAATGTTGACGGCAACGAGAGTTTCTAAGCTGCAATCTTTTGTCTTTGTGGATAGGTGTCCCAGTTGCATCCCCAAAAATCCAAAATGTTCCAAAATCTTTTCTTTTATAATTTTGTCATTCTGTAGTTTCTTCTGGACATTTGGTAGTTTAAAATTGAATTGAAATTATGCTACCGATTGCAGTGTTGTATATTAACTGTAAAAATTAAAAATCTTAAAACAAGAAAAAATACACCTTTAAAACGCTGAAAACCTACAGCTATTTAGTACCTATAATCTTTCGAAAGATCTTGGGGTGCATCTGAAAAACATCTTCAAGATGCACTATTTGCATCTTAAAGATGTATTTTGGAGTTAGATGCGTCGTACAGCGCATCTTTAAGATGCGCCAGGCGCATCTTCAAGATGCTATGAGATGTAATTATGTAAAACACCGAAAACCTACAGCTATTTAGTATAATCTCGAGTGCGTCTTATTTTTTACAGTGTACACTTCAAAAAGTGGTGCATCTCTTTGGCCAAAACCTACAGCCATTTAGTATAATATTGAACGAAATTTTGTGCACCTGAAGTGCCTCTGAAGTGCATCTTAAATGAAATAAAAATACATTTGTGCATCTAAAACGAATTAAAAGTGCATCTCGAGTGCATTTTTAAGTCCAAGATGTATTTATAATGTGTATAAGATGCACTTTAGATCAACTTAAACTACGTTTAAGATTATACTACATAAATAGCTGTAGGTTATCAGAGCTTTAGATGCATTTTTTCTTGTTTTAAGATTGTTTAATTTTTACAGTGTACTTACTCCTTCAATATAATTTGTGATTTTGTACAGTGGGGTAATACAATTTTAGTGGCATATATCAGGTATAAATAAACCTATGTGTTATTTTTATGATCAATATATTGAGGTTGTCGAAGTAAAATTATTCAAATCAAACCAAGATTGTAATTTTACCTAACTACACTGTAAAAAGTAAAAATCTTAAAACAAGAAAAAATACATCTAAAACGCTGAAAAC
>JAAXYX010005091.1:0-11367 GCA_036851915.1 Ptenothrix huangshanensis | reverse complement strand
GCATACCAGAATTGATGTGAAAGTTGCATTTTATTTTAACGAGTCGCCTGTGGTGAGGAAGCAAGAGTGTAGAATAAGACCGCAAGTTTTAATTGTAATGGTGTGACGGTGTGACTGTAATAGCCTTTTAATAAGTATAGGAATCATGATAGGGACTGATTCAGTACAGTGTAACTCTACTGTATAGGATCGAGTGTGAAGTAACGATGAGGAATATTGCTAACGGCCAATGACAACCAATGCACTATACGTATACATATACAAGGTGGTCCGAAGAATCAAACGCTTTCCTTTCCTATATCTGTATACTTGGAATCATTCGCAGAATTAATTGGAAGCACGTAAGTGTAAAGCTACTGGAGGAATGAACATTAGCACGTTTCGGATCGCTATTTCTATTTCCCTGACTTGTGTTTCCGTTGAATTTCAATGCGAGTCCAAGTCTAAGTCCAAGTCCAAGCCGTGATACATAAGGAGAATTCAAAGGCAATTGGGATGCGATGCTATGCGAACTTTTGAGAAGTGAACAACGATACTGCTGACTCAGGCAAGCACATCTGCATTAAGTGCAAAGGATGAGCACACCGACAAATGCATAATAAATGCAGATGGAAAATACGAATAGGAGTACAGACGCGGAGACAGCGAGAGAGAGAGAGAGAAATTCGAATCCGCACTGAGATGCCATGGATGTTATGTTGACGTTGACTGTGTAGAGGAGTGGAGTGGAGGTAGACTGTGTGGCAGTGTGGGTACTTGTGTAACTTTGCCTCCGAGTAAGTGAACAAATTTTGGTGGAAATGGGATGAGAATAGACGAAACCAAGTATAGAGCAAAATTGCCAAAAACAAGCCACCACTAACATGCCACAGAGACTTGAGTCAAACAAAGGTATTTTCACGCCTCGGCAATTCTCTAGATGAGTACGAGTACACTGTGTTTAGTCATTCTCCCTTCGCCCTTCACACATGCTTTGCTCTACACTTGCACTCTCACTTCTACTCCTACTACATACTATAGTGTTCTACGTTCTACCTACCTACCTCTCTCGCAAATGCTACTACTCTCCCTGCTTTTCATAATTGCCAACTTTGCAATTTAAATAATTTCATGCATAATGCATATTAATACAGGAGGACGAGAATGAGAAGGAGATGCACGGGACCAAGAACAGACAGTATGCACAGTACAGTCAAGTTTAACAGTTTAATTCAAACTTATTGAGCATCCGGAAAGTTTTCAAATATCTTCCTTACTATTATTTGCATTGACTCAGAAACTAAATTAATTATAGAGCTTACCACATATATACTATAAAATTCAAAGTATTCATTTAGCTTCCCTTAGTATAATTATTATCAGAGTGGAGTCCAAAACATTCCCTATCAAATCCTAATCAAATCAAATCATTTTGTAATCAAAATCAGAATCCAAATCAAAATCCACTGCACCATGAGTCTTTTTGAGTGGAAACTTTTTCCTATGTTGCTATACTCATATAAATCACTTGGTGGATGTGGCTTCGGCTTCCTACACACTTTTACTCACTTCATGAATATCGCATCGATTGTACCGTAATAAATTATTTGGTGTTGATGTACATACCCTTAAAAATCCTATGCCTGACTGTAAGGTTGAAACACGTGGCAACTTTAGAAATTCATAGGACTAGAGGTAGATGAGGGAAGTTTAGTGGGCATACGTAGTACAATGCGTGCTAGTTGAGGAAAGTAAGAATAGAGAAGTACAAATCTGATATACTTGTTTAGACCAACATCATTAATTCTTTATTTAGTCGAGCGTTAGCTCGGATTGCATGAAACATGGAAATTATTTTGCTCCGCTTATATTTTGCACCGCATTTTTGCACGCTACTTTTTTTCCTCGCAGAGATACAAACTCGTTATAAAAGGTAGGTATATATACTTATAGACACTTATAGTATCATAGTGAAGGTATGCGTTCTGTCTCTATTACCGCCACCACTACAGATGCCATTGCCATTGCCATTGCTGTTTCAGTTTCCGAGGCAGTTACTAACACCAGTGGAAAGGGGAATTCGATTGTAGAGAGAAAATGAAAATAAAGTTTGGATTTGGAATCAAAATTACTTCTTTCCCCACTTTTTCTCATTCTCTCGGTTCAAGTTTTCAAATCCGAATCCAAAATCCAAAAACTTTTCCCACTTGCTATGAGACCGTAGGAGAAAGCGAATGAGACTTGTAAAAGTAGAGTAAACTTTTCATACCTATTAGTATTCATAATTCACGTTGTAACATTACAAATACTTTTGTTTCGATGAAATGCTATAGTCTTTTCCACAAAAAATGTAATACCTTCCTACCACTAAATGCGCCTGCTTTTTTACCACTTTTGGGAAGCGGAGAGTGTAGCTGCTAGGAAAACAATAAAGTCTGCTGAAATACTACAATTCACTCATGAACTCACGTGGTACATATTTTGTGTTGCGTTCTGGCTCTGTGTACTCTGCGAGTTTCCCTTCAATTCTTTTGTTTATTCTATTAAGACGACCAACAACACGGAGGATTAAAACCAGCCCACTTTAGACACATTAGTTCGTGAAGAAGGAACTAACGAGGCACGCACACTACAGATAGGCAAGGTACGTACCTACCTACCCTAGTTGAGGCTACAGGTAATGCAATGTTTTCCAAGTTTCCTTAATAAGATGAATCGAAATGACTAATAGGAAAATGAAACGGAGGAAAATGAGAACGAGACAGAGAACAGCTGAACAAATTTATCATTTTTCTCCTCAATGTTTTGATATCATTATGAGAAACTCGAAGAGCAGTACAAAACAAGAAGAAGACGAAGGAAGAAAAAAAAGGAAAAAACTTTGCCATGGCTTTGCTTTGGTTTTCTTTCACAAATCACGCAACTCTGCCTCTGCCTGTCTCCTTCCTACGTATGTACATTGAGTATAATCATCAGATCCGAAAGCAAGTGTGCCAAACCAAGTCGAAACTCCACCCAAACACTCATTTGTAAAAACATGATTAAATCGTCTGCAAAATTATATACTTTCAAAATCTGCCCATGAAGCCATAATACATACAATATAATACAGGAGATAGGCATCCGTAATTTTCCACATTTGTTTGCTCACCGCCATCATCAATAAAATATTATCTGTCTTGGGAAGGAGGTTCCAAGTCAAAGTCTTAAGCAGCCATGCCATTGCATTGCATTACTATGACTCGGGTTGCATAATCACATTTATTTTATATGTATATCAATATATAGGTACTTACATATACAAACGACTTAATTTCCCCGACACATCTCCATGTACCTATCCAAGTCAAGTCAGTAATTATCGAATGAGCTGAAAGAATCCTCTAAGCAATTTAAACTTATGAATGATTGCGTAGTCTCGTGTTATTTACTACGAGGGCACGTACTACAGTGACAGTGTGGAGCGGACAAAGGAGAAATATAATTAAATATCTCCAGTTTTTCAACACGAACTTTCTTGGGACACGCATATACCTACATGATGTGGTGCTCAGAGTGTACACAGTGTTCTCATTTTGAAAGTCAAAGTCATGACTGTACCCTTGCCATGCTTCAACATAAGACGTGTGTATAAACATAGGAGGCGAGGAGGAAGAGGAAAGAGGACGAGGATGAGACATAATGTGTTAGCTTGGGAACACCGATTGTGAGATTTGATTGAAGTTTCAGTCAACGCCCCCACACAGCCCACACTGTCCAAAAGCGTCAAGCATGGAGGGAAATGAATGATTGCACAGAGCCCAGCTTATGTATTATCTATAAACAGAGTTTGGTTGAGTTGAGTCGATGAGTGTATGTACCTTAAAGGTACACACGTAATGCATATAAGTTGTGGGATGGAAGTCGTGGAAGCGTGATAGCTTGAAAAAGAGCTTCCATTCTAGAATTTATGTGTACCTATTTAATACCAGACTCTCCACGACACGAACCAAGACCAAGTATTATACATTTTAGTCTGTGTATAGCGTCTACCTAAGTTTCTTACTCGCATAGGAAAGCAAAGGATTCGGAGACGACCGTCATTCATAAGAAATTTGACGATGACGATGGGGTGATGATCATAGATCATCTATGTATATGACGTGATATGGGAAGGACCACATGTTGTGACTTGTGTCAGAGACTGATGTGATGAAATTCACCTAATGCTAACCACGCACCAAAAAACCACAACTTTCGACCATGTACATGGCTATAATAAATTTCGATTCTGATTCCCGGCTCATCTGTAGCCGTGACGAAGCTCCTGCACCAGTTTCAATATCAGCTCCCGTCACACACATCTACACCCCACACCAAGTCCTAGTAAAAGCACAGAGTAACAGTTGATAGCACACCATGTCACTGCAGCGTCTTACACTTAAAGCCAAGTCAACGCAGTCATAGTCATTGTGCAAAGTACTATCAACTATCAAGACGGACTACTGCCAGAGTAAGACAGTGAAACTAAAAGTCATGGTTTAGTCAGAGGCGAGATGGTAATGCTTTAATACATTCACATTCCATCGGAGCTGGAGCATGAGAGAGAGAGAGAGAGATGGTTTTACAACTGTATAGCTTGGTATATCCAGAAAGGAACCTGCATGGTTGTACGTCTCTACATGTGACTATGTTTTGATGACATCAACTGGAACTGGAAAAGGAAGTAAGCAACTTTCTCCTTAGTGTAGAAAAGTAGATGAAATGGATGCAGATGACGACTGACTGTGAGGGCGAGACGAGACGAGTCGAGGACCTGAATATGTAGTCGACGCCCGTCCATCAGAACACAACTCAGGGAGAATTTGGTGAAAGTTTTCCACGGGCACACACACAAATGTCAATGTGGATGAAGCTCAAGTTGGACAAGTAGGACATCCCGACTTGGTTTTAAAACATGCATGGGCTATATACGTAGGTATATGTATAGTTTTTATATGTATGTACATAGCTCTAACAACCGAAATCCAATGACAGCCAGAAAGCATTCATATGTAAGCAGACGTGATAGCTCAAGTCACAAACAGCCGCACACACGCAGTCTAATTTCATACATACGAATGCAGAACACTTCATCTTCATTTTCATTTTTAACAGACCTGGCACCTCACGCCAAATCCATGCATAATCAACTCATTTAACACTGGATAATTCTGCAATGTCAGCTCGACTGAGGAAAGAGGAAAGAGGCTCGGAATAAAATCTTGGGCAAATAAACTTGACTTTATTTCCATGAATCTTTTTGCCCAGTCATTGCACTGTCTTGTCTTCTCCCCGGTTACTCTCATCCCTTTTCCAAATTCATGCGTAGCTTTGACTTAAGCTCCTCTATAATTATACATACATGCCTACGTAACTACGTTACATTTCCAACTTACAAATTTGCTGCATGTGTAAAATTACACACAGTTTTTTGCCAAAGAAGTTATTCATTTTCTTTTAAAAAAGACTACAAAATTCTAGTTTACATAATTCATGATGATGGGATCTCCTTGTACTAATATTCTCCAAGATGTGCTGACTGCGTATATAAACGAGTATCAAACAGTACCATTGCATTAACATTAATTTTTCAAAGAGCAAAAGCGTAGCCGAAGAATATCTATATGCAGAATGCAATGTAAACTTTAACCAGAGCCAGATGCAGAGTTATGTAATAATAATCGTTGAATGTATTTAACTGCGATGTTCCTATGCCATACTAAACTAATACTAATGACAGACTCTGACATGAAAGAAATGAAAATGAAGACAGGACAAGACAAGACAAGTCAAGTGAACCTCTTGAAAATGATACGCCTGTAGTATACCTATGCATGCAGGATTGGAGGGAAAACATCTACTAGCATATTAATACTATCTGCGGCCATTTAGCCAGACATTCAACACAGCAGTTGGTAGTAAATGCTGTGTAAACAAGTGAAAGGCAGTAATGATTTCCGTTTTCGTTATTGTGCTCATATCTCCTACTTATATCCTGATAACCATAACTCTGTCACTGTTTATTTATCTAAAAAAGTTTCATTCGCATAAGAAACCAGAAGGAGGGAAATGAAGGCATTATCTGTGTAAATTCTTCTACCCGTAGGTAATTTCATTTTGTCAACGCATCCACATATGTATGGAGGAAAAGCATGAATAAACTAGAGTAGTCGCTCATAATCATGATATCGTGATCATTCTTATTAGGCATTAGGCATATATGTTATATCAGGGTGAATCCTCCACTCACATCACATTCTGTCGCTTCGGTTGAGCTCAAAAGACGTCAATCAGAATGATGGACGTGCGGAGGAAAAAAGAGAAACTGGTCGCAGTCTATATCTTATCGTTAGAACATGATGGGACTGCTGCCTGGATAATCTTATCTTGACATTAGTTGTTGGATGTACACACGTTTACACTCACTTTCAACCAGGTAAGATTACAATGTAAATTAAAATCCAATCTGGAGTCTTGCTTGTTCCACGTGATGTGCCTTGCCTTGGCATAAATGTAATTAAGCTTACGCACATCGCATGCAGCGTTTTTCCGCACAACCAAGGAATCCACATGAATGAATTTTGCATTGCATTCGTTACATTACAATGCACTCCCTGAGTCCCCGTCTACAGATAACTGCCTACGTCTACATCTACTCTAGCAGTCATTCGGTAAATTACTCTGAAACAAGAACAACCAAAGAGAGACAGACTAAAATAATTCAAACCGAATGAAAATAGAGAAAAGCTGGGAAAGCAGGCTGGGTTATTACGCCTATTCGTGGGTACATATGAGTAGTGTAAAGTAGTAATTTTGTCCAGGATTTAAATAAAGAACGAGACATTTGCATACAGCGTTTGATGTCATTTCCCCACGACTCAAATTCACGTTTAGAAAATTCAGACGAGATGCGATGCGATGCAACGGACGGAGAAACCGTCCAACAAACCAACGAACTAGTCAGCCAGCCAAACCAAACCAAACCAAACCAAACTATCCAAGTCATTGCATTGAAAGATACAGAAATGAGGTTTACATTCTAGACTTAAATTTTGTCTCGTTGATGTTGGCAGAAGGATGTATTTGGTTGAAAGGAATACATAGCTACATATAGCTCAAGTATGAAGCGACTGCCATAAAGCTTGAAATGACTCTGCTAAAGACGTGACTCGGTTTCAAACGACTATTTACTAGTCAAGCTTTTCCGCGGATTCCCTGCTTCAAAATATTTCCGAATGCATTGTGTTAATTCCCCTGTGGTAATTCAGTTAACATGGATTCACGCCAAGCCAATTTCAACACATTCAACACACAAACATGCTGGAAGAGATAGCTCCCTTTGCAATATTTTCTCACCACTATATAGTGCCTTCTCAATACTATATTACTTTATACAGTATAGTTCTGTAGCATTTTGTATCTCTGGTTACTCTGGCAGCAATAGTAGCGGGTTTTACGTGCAAACTAATCCATACGGCCATATGATGACCAGGAAGAAACATGACTAGGCTAACTATACTACCTCGTCACTACATGTCTGTATAGGACTATGGATGTTGTACAACTCACCATTCGTGGTGGTAAAGTACACAAGAAGAATGTGAAACGCTTTTAGTTTTCTCACTGAGTAAACTAACACCACATCAATTCACACATGAAGTCAAGACAATTTTCTATTTATTCATTGAAGCATATCTAACAACTGGTGTGAATTCTAAAACCAGAAAACCACCTCAGTCGAAACTGGAAACGAGAGACTCAGGGATTTCATGATCCCGGTCCGGGTCCTGGAGATCCTGGAACTGGTTCTGGATTCGGCATTTCTCTATCTCAAGGTACTTTTTATTTCCTTCACAGCCTCCTTTCATTCCCTCGAGTTTAAAGCTCAACTTCAAAAGTTTCCCTGGGTTTGGTTTGGTTTGGTTAGGTTTGAAGCGTGCCCTGTGAGGCTAACTGTGGATGGATACGATAAGAGTGTATGGAAAGGAAGGGCATGATAGACCCGAAAGGAATCGTCAAATACGTTCTACAGAGAACTAATGAACTACCAACATTCACCACAAAAACAATGTATCTATTTCATTTCGCCAATTTTCCCTATAAATACAAACTGACTACGATTCCAGGATTTTGAGCGTGTGTTTATGACTTGCAAGAAAAGCAATATATATTCATTGACTCGACACGCACTCTTATTGTCTTTAGTACAACGAGGCACGCACCGAATCAAAATGAAACCGAATGTTCAACAACCAAGGACTAGTATGTATGTATCTACATAAATATACCATCTAACCATGTCCACGGAGACATATACGTAAGCAGGGTTCTCTTGTTTCCCTCTCTGTTTCTGTTTATGTAGTTAGTAGAGAATGATGAACGTACCTCAAAACATTGTAGAAAATTTGGAAAGTCTCTGGAAGCAAAGTCCATGTCTAGGGCCATGGCTTCGGATAGAAAGTCGAGTGTACAAATATGCATATAGCATCTACGTCAATGTCTCCAAGACTAATGTATAAAGCTATAAAAGGAAATTCGATATTATTTTCTTCCTAAATGAACACATTGTATACCTAATAAGTAAACCGCTAGGAATACCTAGTACAGTATGCAACCACTCTGTCAAAGGTGTCGTGTCATTTGGCTCGTAACAAAACGGAAACATTCTCGGGACAGGACATTCGTACACTGTAAAAACTAAGGAATCTTAAGATAGTAAAAAGTGTAGGTAAGATGCTAAAATCATTATTTATTATGAACGCCTATGAAGACATCCAAATTGCATTATGGTTAAAAACGCATGCAAGCTTGGAATACAAGACACGATTTAAAAAACGTTAAACTTCTTTATTTTACACTTTTCAGAAACTTCAATTTTTCTTTTTTTGCACTTCTGGAAAACGTCTATTATTCGTTTTTTCTGTTGTGTGTCAAAGTGTTTATAAACATACTAAATCCTAGTATTGGCGTTTTAGATGCATCAGTTTTTCCAGTGTACATAGTTCCATAGGTAGGCACGGCCACGGCAAGAAAATCAAATTTCCAAACTTAGGTAAGGTAAAGCACGAAAATGAATTCCTTCCCTTTCCCTCATTCACACACACTCGCACACAGCACGCAGAAAGTGCATAAATTACTTTTGAAAATCCATAATCGTACGCATAATTACTTTTGTAAACATTGTACACTTAATTAATTCGAATATAAATTATCGTGGTAGTTTGAGAATTGCTGGAAATCGGAACTCGTTGATGGAACAGAAACTGAAGTGAAGAGAAGAGTGAAAAGTGAATGTTGTTCTTCCTCCTCTTCCTTCTTTTCTATTACTTCTTCAATTCTCCCCACATTTCCTAAACCCCAGATGCTTCCTTATAGTCTTAAGTTAGTTTTGGTTTTGGAAATTTCACTGCTACATTGATGCAAGCCCGTAGACCACATGTAGCTATTTCTTTAACATGTACATACATACACAATTATATACACTGGAGAAGCAATCTAGCCGTCGACGGTACGGAGGGAAAATAAAAGTTGGAGAAGTAGAAATACTATTTTACATTTTACGTCTTTTCATTCCAACCACTTTTAAATGAACAACATAAATCCAAAACTCAATCCGAGAACGAAAGACATAAAATCAAATTCAGCTTCTCTACTATCCCTAAAGTATGCCACTTATTTTGAGTTAGGGTCCGTACATTTCTGATGACTGTAAGCGAGCTCTGCAGAATGCTAAACCTCAGACCAAACCAAACCGAACCATGCTCATATATGTAGTTTGAAATACAGTATAGTGTATCATATGATTGTGCTGACGATGATAAGTTAAAATTTTGATTTAAAATTTCATGTCCTTCAAACGCACACACGTGTTATTACATTACACTTTTCCACCACCGACTCCTTCCTAAAGTCCTAATAGTAAAGAATAAGATATTAAACAGCGTAAATTCTACTTATCATCTTTATCATGGTAGTATCGTAGTCGCAGTCGCAGTTGTAGTCTTGTAGTTCAGTGATACTTGCACATAGAAGTACTATCATCATATCATAGTCATGGCAATAATAACGATAACGATTCACAAAACGCAAAGTGTTCTCCTGTTAATCATTTCTCTTCCTCCGTGTTTCCTTTCCCTTCTCGTTCTCGATTTTAAGCAGTGAGAACTCACTCGTACTCCTAGCATGGAAATATAGCAGGGGCGTACCTGATACTGAATTTAGGATGGTGTTGTGTAATGTTAAAACGAATTTTTTCAAGGTAAGTTTTTTGCAAGTCTAATTTTTCGATTACACTTTTTCTGAAAGGGTTTAACTCTTCCAATTAATTTTTTTTGATTAAGCCCGATTTTACTAATTACTACTTTTTGAAAGGGCGTGTTTTTTCAATAACTAATCTTTGAAACTGCTCATTTTTCTTTTCTAGCTCACACTTTTGAAAATGTCCAATTTTTTCAAATAAAACTTTTGAATAGATATAATTTTTCCTAATTTCCAAACTTTTTGAAGACGTCAAAATTTTCCAAACAACATTTTTTGAATAGGGTTATTTTTTTTAATGAAAATGTCTAATTTTTCCAATTAATACTTTTTAAAAAGGTTAAATTTTTTAAAAATTTCGGGGGGTCCTGAAGCATCCAAGTACCCGCCCCAATAACGCCTCTGGAATACAGATTTGTGGAGGTGCGTAGTCGCGTAGTCGCGTAGTCGCGTAGTAGTGGTGCGGTAGTTGCAATTACCTAGCGTAGGACGAACCTACGTAATTACTTAGGCTCAGATTTATTCCTATGTACGTGCCATCCAGAGATTCCTCAATGCATAATAAATTCAATTTGAATTGAGCTATTGCCATTTTCAGGTAAGAAAACCGCAACTCGTGAACTCTACACTGTGGACTGTGGAGTGTATGTGGGTACGTATGTATGTAGATCCAGCAGGTGGAAGCTGTGCAATTCATCTAAATTTTAAATGGACTGACCGCAAGGCAGAATAAATATTTCACGTTCCCTTCCACACAGAAATAATGAATGCTTAATGCACTCGTCTAATTTACTAATGAGTAAGACCGTGGGCTCTTCCACTCACATTTCTTCCGTCAAATACTAATGATGACTCTAAATGATTTCTGTTTACCATAAATTCCAAACAATTTATTTCCTTGTAATTTACGATTGGAAACATCTCCATGGATGAGCACAGAGCATAAGGGTGAAAATCAAGCAAAGGTGAAAATGAGAATACGACTACGAATTTGGATGATGCTAATCGCAATTATCATTTGCATGCATTGCATCACATTGCATTGCACTTAGGATTAGTTTCAAGTTTTCAAGGGTAAGAATGATGCATGATGTATGATGGTGATCGTAA
>JAAXYX010005090.1:0-11367 GCA_036851915.1 Ptenothrix huangshanensis | reverse complement strand
TTATTCATTTTCTATATCAAATGTCAATTGACAACAAAAACTATTAATAGTTTTGTAAAAGTATTAAAATAATTATTAGCAGTTAGGTAAATAGCATATTTATTGTAAATTGAAAGTATGTTAAAAATTGAAAAACTTGAATGCTCATGTAATTATGTACAAAACTGTTTATCGTGGTAAATTATCTTTTCTAATTGTTTCCGTTGGAGGGTTATTACTTTATTAAACATTTTGATGATTATTGTTGAAACAAAGTTTTAGTAGGTATTTTATTTGTATTTTATAAAATTATTTGATGATATTATTTGTAGTATTATGTAGAATGTTAGAAAAATAAAAAATGAAAACAAGAAACTACAGACGATAATTTTTAATTAATAATTACTCAATCCTGACAATCTAATTATTTGATGTTTAAATGTTTTTGAAAATAGTAAATCCACTTTACGTTTTTGAAAATGTTGTACCTACATATATGATCAGTATGAAGTGGATGTCATTATTCCATTGTACCTTTAAAAGGACATAGCAGCCAAGGCGCAAGGGTACCAGCATCAATGTGGCAAGTTGATTCTATATATTAGGATTATCATTTGGCCCCAATTATCTTGACTCCTATTTTTCACATGGTTCTGGTTCAATGGACCAAAATGATCAGCATAAACAACTGTATTAACTACTTCAATTTTTTAATTTCATGTTAGAAAAAATATTAAAGACTAATACAGCTTTTGTGCCAAATACTGAGCCCAATCTATCAATCCAGTATCTCAACTCCTATCAGATTTTTTGTCGCCATTGGCAAAAGAGATTAGCGCAAATAACTGTACCTTTCTTGGTAAAATGTTTTACCAATCTTAAACGAATTTTTACATAAGACAGGTTGTCATGTCCTTTTCTTCTGTACGCTCCACAATATGATATTGTCAGTGCCTACAGTAATAAGTTCCTGGTTTGACTAACAAAAATCATATACTTAAGTTCTTCTCTAAGAAAATAGGTAGTACATAGTAGTTCGTAGATTGTTTTGAAAACAGTCCTACAAATATTGTGAGTAAAAATTAAATGCCCCAGATGTAGTATTTTTTTCATTAGAACGAATTCATTTGGTTACGATTACCCATTTATTTAACTCAATTGCTGCATTCAGTCCTGAACTGAGTGTTGTATCATTTAACCAAGATTAAAAAATAATGATTATAATGAAACTGGAGATGCAATTATATAATTACAAATTAAAAACAAACATTTGTTTTTATTTTTTCTTAATAACTTCTATCTGGATAGATTTCCTTCAATTTTAATAGGAATAATTATTAATAAGTTTTTTTAAACAATATAGCTACTCCATAGAGCAAACAAGTATCGAACTTTGTACTAAAGAACTAGGTATTATTGAACTTGTATTTTGTAATTATTATCATTTTGTATACTTGTGGGGAGCATAAGAATGAGCTACAAGGTGTTCATAATTCTTGTAATAATACTCTGGTAATCCCAGAATAGCTGGCCTAGATTTAAATAGTTTAACGAAAGTATTGCAGTTAGCCTAACGAAAACTCAACAACTTCCGTTAGTACCCTGGCCCTGACCCTTGCTCCTATTAATCTATTACTAGCTTTTATCATTTAGTTCGAATGCCGTAAGATGTATGAAGTAATACATCGAAAAGTTCCACAAGTCCACATTGTTATGAAAATCCACAAATGTTTTTATTCTTGTAAATACCACATTTGTTGACTTGCATCTTCGTACTTGTTCATTATTGTCCTGTTAAACATCAACTAATACTTTTCAGAGTAGATAATAAAGCCTCAGTCATATTAACTAGTTTCTCATATTTCGTGATTTAATAATTCATACTTGTGACTTGTGATTAAGAAGGAAGAATTAAAAATTAAAATTCACAATGGTTTCGATTCTGTCGGCAGGAACGACGATGCCTGATGATGACTTAAGAAAAGATGTTGTTTGTCTTATGTAAGATTCGTACTTAAGCACCCAATAATTTAAAAATGTTTTGTCATTCGGTGCGCGTCCCAATTATCTTGCTCGATCGTGATTGTTTTAATCATATTTTTATTTTTTTGCCTTTGCAGTAAGCAATCAGTTGTACTGTACGGATCTTCTTGTCTTACGAAAGACAAATCGGCTGAAACCCTGGAGATTGAAATATTCAATAAAGCCACGAACAAGGTGAGTAAAGCAGTAAACCAGCTCCTATTTTTATTTTAGAAATGTGAAAGTGATAATGATAATCTTCAGTACTGACAATTATACACTTGAATTTATTTTATTCAACTAATTATTTGTAATTATACATATTTATTTACATATTTTAATTTATGTGAGAGTTGTCAAATTACCTTTTACCTGTGCAATTTTATTTCCTCAGAACGTGTACGTGTACCATGCTTATTCACTTCTGACGCGGATGGAACAAATGAAGGAAAACAAAATCAGACTTCCACTACCAGTATCGTTCAGGATGGTTCCTAAGGAGAACAGCTTGAAACGTCGGTACACTTCCGCATTTAAAGAATAGATGCAAAATGTAGTTGCAAGAATAAGATGTCTTCTAGATGTAAAAATGTTGACAGTGTAGATAGTAGTGTACATAATTACTTTTACACTTCTATCAACTTATTGTGATTAACATAATGCAATTATTACTAGTATCCATTGCGGATTGACTCCCCAGCTATTTTACATTGCGTAAATGAAGAATGTGTGTCTCTTTAGGGGCCTGAAAACTGAGACTATTCCTTTTTCCGTGGCTCTAAACTATTAGGTAATTGCCAATCCTCTCATTATGTAATTACTGTTTGAATTAAAATGGACATTTATAAGTATGCATCTATAATTCAATGCTCAAGCAGTAATTGTATAGTAAAAATATTATTTATTATTTAATGAAAGTTATTCACAAATAAAATCCTGAAGTTATTTGAAGATTAAGTTGGGTAGGTATATAAACGCAACACTAAATAACTAATCGCAAGTTCATTCCATGAATACCATATTAACATTTTTTGATTGACGAAGTTCCTGCTTTGGTGTAATCGACAATATCTTAAAATGATAAAGGTTCACGACCATCAAGGAAGTCAGTTATTCGGTAAGTGAATTTGAATCGCGTTAATGTAATTGTAATTATAAATGCGACCTGCAACTTGCTTTGAATTGGGCAGGGTGATGGAGATGGACCATACAGATGAACTAAGTAAGGGAGTTCCATAAAATACGCTTTCCATTTAGGGAAGAGTTTGGCCTTCAAAATTAATTCGTAATTTATGCATGTATCCTAATGAAACTGATGTTCATGCAAGAGAGCACAGTTCGACCAGTGGCAGTGTAGTGCTAGAACGTTGTCATTACGAATCCAGAATTCCATGAAAGAACAGTCAACCGTAATTATTATTAATTCTAAAGTGTGACTGGGGATCAACGTCTTAGTGTTTGAAATTGTTAATTGTTGTTTATCAGAGTATCAAGGTAATTAGTTAACTACTTTCTACGTCATTATTTACGTACATATTGCAAAAAAGAACTTTGGCGTGATAATTATAATATAAAGTAGTTAATTGTGCCTGTAGGGAGCGTGAATTTTAATGATTAATCGGCTCGCCAACTTTACCGGACTACGAGCAGGAGCATCTGCAGGGAATTGTTTCTAAGTTTGAAGTTCGATCAGGAAATCAACATAATTATAAGATTAAAATGGCAGGATCTCGGTCAACAACAAACAATACCATGCCCAGTAATGACTTGAGAAAGGATGTACTTTGTTTGATGTAAGATTCAATCTTTTTATTATTTGGTTAGTTTATTAGTTTAGTTTATTTGGTACTGTATGACTTGTGTTGTTGACAGTTAATGTTGATAACTGGTTAGCATCTTCCCCATTTCACATGTTTCACATTATTAATTGTTAATTACTATTTTACGCAATTTATTTCAGCAAACATTCTGTCGTCTTGTATGGAGAGACTGCGATCACCCGGGATATGCCTCCTGATTTCTTGGAGGATGATGTTTACAAGAGGTCCAAAAACAAAGTGAGTACGGTCTGACATAATTACGTCGATACGTCCTATGTTTGTAATTTAATTTTTAATCTTATTCAATCACAGGAAACTGTTGGTCGTTAAGTGATGTAATGAAGAAATGTAATTTATTTGTTAATAATTATAAGAACTTTTTTCAACTAGGATGAATATGTAGCCACAGCCTTTTCACTTCTCACGGAGATTGAAGACCAGGCGATGGAAGCCGAAGTCCTTCAACAATTGAAGGAAGTTGCTGAACGAAATGGTCTGAGATTGGCGCCTGCCCAGCCTGCCCTCACTACTTCACGTTTGTAAAAAATAATATTTTGTAAACTAAATGTGAAAGGTTGAAGTTGTAATTGTACTTATTTTATGGTATTTGTAATATTGTAATCACATTATTTTGCATCTACACATAGTTATATAGATAGAGCCCAGGGAAGGATGAGAAAATGTGAAATGTATGGGTCAATATTTTATTTTTTTATTTGTAGTAGTAGTAGTTCTCAATAGGACTAAATGTTTGTGGTGATCCTTGCAAGTTTCGTAGTATATTTTTGTTTTATCTTCCTCATATTTTTCTCAAATTGAAATAATGCAATTGTAGTTGCCTTTTGATAATTGTACTATTTGAATCGCAATAGTTATTAATAAACAATAGAGTTCCGTTGTATCTGCTAGTGCACCTAGTTACTACAGTACATACAACTTCGGGTGTAACATTGGGATTGACCGATTTACCCAAGTGAAAGAACACATGTTCAGTTAGGCCAGCTAAATCCAGAATCCTTGGAGACTTGGGTCAACTTTGGATGGACAATCACAGGTCATGTTTGAGATGCATAGCTGGTTCAAAGCAATTCAGTGACAAGAATTATTTGTCATTTTTGGTTTTCGTCCTGATGAAGATTGCAGTGAGCAATTGAAAGCTTGACGAACTAAATAAATCGCGTTTTATAACAATAATCCAGTATCACCGAATTTATTACTTATGTCATATTTGAGCTTAATATGTGAGGTAGTTTATTTTAACCGATCCCAACCTAGTTTCTCACGTAAGTACAAGTTTGAATGCTAATAATTTCGGATACACGAACTTCATGCATTTGACAGAACGCTTGACTTTTGACCCCGATCACCGATGATTTTGATTCCCAAAAAAATGAAACTAAAATCGTCAATGTTTCTGAGTTGAGTTGGCCCGATATAATGTGTTTTTGTGTCACATGGAACAGTGTTAATTTTTAATAATAAATTTTAATAATAATATAAACTTATTGTGGAGTCTAAATAAGTTTCGTGTAATCATGTTTGAATCTTGCGAGACATGGTATGGCTAAAATAGGCTTCAAGTTAGTTACTGGAATTCTCTATACGTAGTGTCAATTAATACTGTTGGTTTGATCGAAGTTGTTGTTCCTTTTTCTCGTTGTTATGGATATTCATGAGGCAGATTATTAGGCAAAGCTCCAAAAATATGTTCACTATCATCGTATTTTCATAGATATAAAAATTCAAGTAGGTGTAATGTGTAATTACGGTGTAAATGAGATCGGTTGCGATTTGCTGATGAAATATTCATAAAATATCTGTAGTTAAAACAATTACTAGCTTCGAAAAAAAGAGAGAACGGTATACGGCTATAGTTGTACCTGTAGAGCGAAAAGCGCTGTTGATTTTGATTATTAGCTTATCATAAACCGCTAAAATGACTTATTAACAAAATTGTTAAAACACGCAGTAATAAATAACGCCGAAAAGAACAAATAGCTGCAACAATTTATTTCCCTCAATAATTCAGACGCCTAATTAAAGCATATGTGAAAAAAGATTTTTCACAGAAATGACTTTAACGAAGAATTTACTGCAATTTTAAACAAGTATTGGACATAGGATATCGATTTTTCAGTCTAATAAATAGTTAACGTATTATGTAGGTGTGGGATAAAACTAACTTAAACAAAATAAGGGACTTAATGCAAAAGAATATCATAATTTTACAATTTCGTGTCTTCTTCATTACATCGTTTAAGGAAGTCATTTACTTCTTTGTATTTTGTATGTTCGATGCCATAGGCTTCGCGTATTAAAGTTAAATTGTATTCTGCAGAGGAAATTGCATTCAGAAAATCGCCTTTTGAAGCATAGACTTCTGCAATGGCTCTCCTTGTTGGAATTGTCATCTTGTGATTGCTACCCCATCTCGCCACAATTGCATTTAGACCCTCAACATAGAGCTTCAAGGCATCGTCGTATTTACCCTTTGAGGTGAGTGCCTTGGCCAGCAGATTCTTTGAAATAATACTAATCTCATTCATTGGGCCCATAGCTCTTTTCTCAAAAGAAACTACATGAGTCCCGACCTCAATAGCTTCATCGATCTTGCTCTCAAACTTGAGCAGGTTGTAAAAATACAGCTTTCTGGATCTGCACATGATTTCATGAGTAGGGTTCAAAGAGTATTGGGCGTCTTTTAACACGCCTCTACAGATTTGCATAGATTTTTTGAAACGGCCTTGCTTGAAAAGCATTGCGGATATACGAAGGTGCAAGTCGTATACTGTCAAATGTCCTGGTCCGAAAATCCTGGTTATTTCTTTTGCTAGGACTGACTGAATAGCAATGGCACTCGTGTAATTTCCATCGCGTTCTAGCTTGAATGATTGTTGACGAATTGTCTCGAATTCTTGCATTCTGTTTCTCTATAGAGGTGAATACATATGGAAAGAATAATTATTTACCTACACGGTAATTACTTTCTACTTCCAAAAATACAGCTAGGAAGGTGGAAAATATTGGAGAAATAAATTTTGACTAAACACTGAGCAGATAATCTATTATATAATATTTAATTAATTGCTTACCTTCTTGTAATTATCACTGGCAGTAGTAACAACACTTGTTTTCCAGAATTTAGACTAGAAATAACAGAATTTCAAGTTCAAGACTACATGAAAATACTAGTATCTTTCAAAACCGGAATTTGTTCCAGTGAAGTGATGAAAAACTACACGTTTATTTATGACTAGCAAAAGCTGTGTCTACAGCTCACAGTAAACTGCAGGTAGACGGTCTAAAAATACTGTGCAGTAGTTAATTCCAAAAATACAATAAAAAGTTGTTGCAAAGATTATTTTTGTTATAAATACACTCCTTTACAGTACCTAATTATTATTAGCTAGCTAATGCATTACAGTTTGTTTACAAAAATTAATTCTATAAATGTTCTAAAAACCCCGCGCATTGTGCATTAAATAAAACTAGAATTTCATTACGTCAACACTTTTAGTAGGTATTTGAAATGGTTTATGAGCTATAGTCAGTGACCAACCCAAGAACAAGTAACTAGGAATAGTGGGAAAGAAGGAAAGAAATAGTTTGAAATATGTATTTTGTGATAATGTAATTACTAATGATGTGAATATGCATAGCCCCAAACAAAAGTAATTACATGGTTATACTATTTTACGAATGACTAATTATTTACTGCTGTTTCCAGCAAGAGGCAGGTACTTGTTTTAGTGTTTTTGTTTTCATGTATTGTCAAATTCAGTACTTTGAGCCACCCGCCAGTAGGATTGATTCGTCGTATTATTCTCTAAAGGAAATTTAACTGTAGTGACTGTGGTCTATATTAGTTTACGTGGACAGTTAGGCTTTGTTTATTCACTGACACTTGTTATTAATCCTGAACCAAGGGTTCACTCTATACAAAGTACAATTACGCACATAACAATGAGAAAATAACTATACTATCTAACAATTACTAGGTACTACTAAAATGTGTTTGTATTATTACATAGTAAGGAAAAATAATTTAGTAGAAAACGTATCAAAGATATGAAGATATAATTAAATTACATATTGAAAACATACCTACTTTGTTATCAAAGTAAACATTTATATTTCTAGTAGTACAGTAGTTAACAAAACAGAAATTAAAAGCTAAAAATAATAGCATATATTTAGTTGGACTAAAGTAATTTGAAATATGATCACAAAATACAATAAAATCGCCATAAACCGGACTTGAGGTTTCGTACATTATTTACATCTTAGAGAAAGTCCACCTTATCGAAAGCTATGTATGTATTCCTTAGTAATTATTAGCACTGGGCTTCCGTGCTCGGGGGGAAAACCCGGCTTATAGAAATTTCCGTTTTATCAAATTCTGACATAGGGCGATTTTATTTCACTGTGATTAATTCCGTTACTGAATTACATTTAACTCGGTTATGATTATTTAGACTTGAGGACAGAATTTCGACAAAAAAAGTTTAACAACAACTCCTTTCGATAGGAATTCCCGAACTTTCATTTAGAATTAGTAGGTGCCTTCAGTCTTAACAAAAATGTTCTCAAGATAACGTAGAATTTAATTTAATATAAAGTTTTGAGCATCTGTTTCTTTATTTTCTTGGATCTGCTCAAACTGTGCTGAATTAAATCTAAAACAATCCCATACCCAGGATGATCGATGGTATGTTCCTTTTGTATGATTTTCAAAGCAGATTGTGCATGGTAAATGGCCAGTCCATAGTGGTTTTCGGAGGCACATGCGAGGGCCAAGCCGAATCTTGCTGGTATCGTTATCTTGTGCCTGGGACCCCATTGCACAGTGTATGTGTCCAAAATGTTCGAATACAGTTGTCGAGCTTCATAATGTTGTCCTCTAGAATTCAGTGCTGTTGCAAGATAGTATTTCGTCTCCAAAGATGATTTATGCTGAGGGCCCAGTAAACCTAATTCCATTTGAAGTACGTCTCTGGCAACCGGAATGGCTTCGGCAACACGGTCTTCGAACTTGAGTAGATCCAGCATATACTGCCGCTTTGCTCTATACACGATTTCTGGCTCGGAGTTTAAAAGTGGGTGCGCTGTATCTTGCACCTCTTTGGTGATCTCCAAGGATTTTCCGAAAAGCCCTTGTTCGTGGTACATGGAAGCAATGCGTAGTTTTAGATCGAGCACTGTCGAATCCCGGGGTCCGTGTAGTGCACTTAATTCACTTACTAACGAAGTCTGCATGGCAATGACAAATCCAACGTGGCCATTGGTTTCTTGTCGTATTATCTCAAGTTGTTCCAATTCAGATTCCGATTTCGGAGAATCCATTTTCCATTTAATTATTTAGAATTTAGTTTTTTATCCTAAAGTTGGAAGGTTGGACTGATACCAGATTCAAGATTATTTGCGGGAGTTTTAGAAAAGACAACAATTTCGGAAATAAAGTTACTATTGAATCACGGTGCCTTAATTATAAATAGATGTGGACTGCAAACGAAATAGTACGATTACTGTTAAATACTTAAAAAACAACTTTCCCGCTATAGTATAACAACTGTTGTCTTTAACTTGGAAATAGGAAGGCAGTTGACGTAATAAAGCTAATAGAAATGATCACTGAATAAGTTTAAGAATATGAGCCTGTTTGCTTATTGACTGCTGCATTCGTGCTTTCTTTTAGGATTATTGTGATCTAATTATAGCACGTCAATATATAACCAAGATTTAAAATCGATCAACTATAATACTTTAAAGCTTTAATCAGACAATTTTTGGATTGGAATGCTTACACAGTTAGAAAAGCCTTTCCAAGGAATAAAAACTTTAATATGTATTTATAAGACTTTTTAGGAGCTGAATTTATAAACGTAATTAATTATATGTATTTAAATAACTGGTTAAGTAACGTGGGTATTTTTTACCAAAACTGTAGTAATTACGTAAACAACGAAACCGACTCTTACAGATTTTGACTGATTTGATGTGAAAAATGTTTGTATAGGAAATAGTGACGTCATTTACGGCTGTCTGTAAACTAACGTCACTTCAAGCTGAGAAAAAACGCATTTTCTATATCTATATCGCTGAAGCTTGTTGACTTTGTAATCCGATTTTAAAATAGTTTTCTTTGAAACCAAATTAAAAGTACAAACTGTGTTATTAGCTTGGACCCAAAAAATTAAAAACATCAGTGCTCATACACTTTTATTGGGGACGAGAAGTCGGTGTACGAGAGTTACAAGAAGTCATGACACGACTGGAACCAGGGGATGAGAAGTCAGGGGACGAGTGGTGCCAGGGGACGAGAGGTCAGGGGACGAATGACACCAGGGAACGAGAAGTCAGGGGACGTGTAGTCAGGGGACGAGTAGGTAGGGGACGAGTGGTAAGGGTACGACTTGGGTCGGTACCGTACGAAACCATTTTTCATTTGTTCCAAATGCAACGTTGACCTGGGGTATATTTGAATTTACTTGCCGCAAAAAAGTTCTTGTACCTGATCAAGGTTATATTAGCCGCTGACCTTAACTTGGCTCTGGAAATTTCCGGTTTAAAGTCAACTCAGCAACTAATAAACTGTGGGGTTCCCTGGCTTTGAACCCGAGGTTCTGCATTAACTTAACTGCGACGCTCGAACTTGTGTGCTAGAATGTCATAGTCATTTTTAATTTCTTGTAACCACGTATAATTATACATACGTAAGCAATTAAATAATAGGATTGAGTTATGCAAACGTTGGGCTCTGCTTTGGCAAATACCGTACACGTTACACAGTTTTTGAATTGAAATGAAGTACAAGAACTGGTCTCATTACTGATGGTGCATAACTTAGCATTTTAAAAACTTTTCCATAAAGTTACGAAGATGACAATTAGTTTTGCACCTTCAACGACTATATACAGAGAAAGCATAATTAATAATTATATACTTTCGTAAATCGGAGGTTTCTGTCCAGCTGTTCACGGGATTCTAATGTAACCAGCGCTCTATAAAATGGAATTTTTCTAAGTCGTACTTTGTAGAGGAACCTTTAAGTCCGACTTACGGTGATTCCACTGTAGTATGGTATTGTATCCACAGTTTTTGTTGTGGATTACAGCACTATAATCCCTGGCAGCGGTTCGTTTAACTCCCTATTATTTTTCCTTAATGATAGGCCTTACATCTACTATGTAGATGATAATATATTCATTTAGCAAATACAGTATAAGAACGCAACTTAATATGTCGTTGCTCCAGTTTAGGTAATGGTAATTTCATACATTATTCGTGAAGGTACTTTCTGTTTTGTAAGCTTCAGTATATGTAGCACAAGTCGTTGGTGCTAGGTTGGTCATTCTGTGAAGTGTGGCTCCATACTTTCGCAAAGTCGACAGGTCAAACACGAAATGAGTCCTACATGGTTGGCATCTACACTCTCCGAAATCTACCCATCTCTTAACCATCTCAGGCTGAGTAATGAGTAAGAGATTTGCAAAACAGGATTATCTTTTTCGCTGATAAGATGAGTAAGAGATGAGTAGGAGATGAG
>JAAXYX010005089.1:0-11369 GCA_036851915.1 Ptenothrix huangshanensis | reverse complement strand
AAGAGGATTAACGATGTATTTAACAATACCTAGTTATGATTTTTTAAAGTTAGATTGAAAATAAACTGCATGGATTATTATGTATTTAAAGGTAATTTATTAAGCATGCAATCTCCTCTGCTCAATAAAAATTTTTGATCAATTATCAAAGAAATCATCGGATTTAAAAATAAAAATAGTTATCATATGAGTCATAGTCATAATTTATTAATGACTAATAGGTACCAATATGACTAAGTGCAAAATTATAAGATCAAATAATTACAACTGCTTATGCAGCTAAATAGGTAGCTTACGTTCATCCCAGGACATCATCAGTACAGAGCGAGCAGAGCAATGTTACTACCACAGTCCCTGAAGTGTTATCGTCTGTTTATCTGTTATTTTATTATGCATTTCCGCTTTCCCTTAGAGTACACTGCACACTGCACACTGCATGTAATTATAACTATACTCTTTTCGTATTTTGGTTACTGATAAGATAAATCCTGCTGTCAACGTTTTGTTAACTCGACCGTGCGTAGTATGAAGGAAGCAGACTTATCTAATGTTGTATTTCAGTGCCGGACACCACTGCGGAAGGTTCAGGAACAGACAACAGAACCAGAACTGGCCAAATAATTCCTGAAATTTCTAACTGGACTATGTACGAAGTAACTGCGTTTTGAACCATTTCTGATTTTGACTCGTACTGTAATTACTTTAAACTGCTGAATAAATCGTACATTATACAATTTCAAAAATGGAACAACTCAATTACGAAAGTGATTACAGTTCCAGTGAAAATGAAAGTGGCGACGAGACAGACACATTTTCAAATAGACTTTACAAACATTTGGCAAAAAACCCGACAAAGTACGATAAAACGTTTGTAATTGGAAAAGAGAAGGAGACTGTGAACGCCTTGGGAATTGTACTGGAGGTGAATTCACCTGTTTTGAACACATTAATGAGTGGGAAGTCAAAGGATGACATTATTGAATTACCTGATGTTGATCCAGCAGCTTTTCGAATCTTACTGAAGGTAATAATATTAAGAGACTGTTTGGAATTTTGGTTGAATAGTCAAAAATATGTGTTGTAATCTTTGAATCTTGTAAATAAATTAGTTTCCAAAACATAATCCGTAAACTTAAAAACATACAGTTGTTACGCTAACAAGTTGGAACTTTGACTTGAAGTTGAACTTTGACTATTGATTCCTAGCTATTACCATCGGACCAAATATCCGTTCAAGCCCTAACAGACTTGAAATTATCTGCTCAAGATCTATTTAGTCTGATTTCTATCTGTGAAAAGTTTGGAATCAAGAGAATTCACCGAAACTTGGAAATTGTTGCAGACACTATTTTTAAGTAAGTTCCATGAAAGTAGTTCATATTGAAAATTACCTTTGACCGTTATTTAATAATAATAATAGTTTATTCGTTATAATTACATTATAATTGCCTTCATATGTATGATGCTTGAAATATTTACAAAAAACTTATTTTGCCGACTAAATTGCAGACATTTTGAAGCGTTCATCCAAAGTGAAGATTTTATTAGACTCTCTAAAATTAATCTGGAAGCAGTCCTCTCCAGTGATAGAATTTGGTTAGAGCATGAAATACTAGTTTTCCAAGGTGTTTACAGGTAGGTAATGTTTCGATTTCATTAAGTATGTACTTTGGGATTTAAATAACCAGTGTTACAACATATGGAGTATCAGTATTCATTAATAGTTGTGTAGCTGAATCTATTATGATCGCTTAATATGTAATTTATAATGACTAGATGTTATTATTATTGATCACTTGTATTTCAGGTGGGCAGAGGCTGAATGCTCCAGAATGCACATCAAATGTTCAGGAGAAAATATTCGTCAAGTTCTTGGGAACTGTTTAAATCTCATTAGATTCCCAATTATGTCAAATGAACAGTTTGCTAACGTAGTGTGTCCGAAGCAGATCCTCACTTCGAAAGAGGAGCTTGACATTTTTAAGTATATTTCATCGATTGAAAAGAACAAGTATGTAATTCATTCAACGTATGCATTAATTTTCATGTCGGCTGTAAAAATGAATTNCATCAAATGTTCAGGAGAAAATATTCGTCAAGTTCTTGGGAACTGTTTAAATCTCATTAGATTCCCAATTATGTCAAATGAACAGTTTGCTAACATAGTGTGTCCGAAGCAGATCCTCACTTCGAAAGAGGAGCTTGACATTTTTAAGTATATTTCATCGATTGAAAAGAACAAGTATGTAATTCATTCAACGTATGCATTAATTTTCATGTAGGCTGTAAAAATGAATTTAAGCAGATATACTCATTGAATACTGAAATTTATTAATGAATATTATGTATTCTTTATTTTAGAGCTGAATTTGACATGTTCAACACTTCAATTTGACACACGAAAACGATGCACCGTCATGTCGTTCTTGAGAGGTTTAACTATTGTGAATTTTCCGACGTTTGTATGTGATGCAGAAGATCTAGATAATGAGTAAGTTTTGTATCATTTGTTAAATTATAGCGACATTAAAGCATACATAATTGTACAGTACAATTTGTCCTTATTGCGTAATGCAATCATATCTATGCTCTTGAACTATATTTGTTTTGAAATGCATTATGGTATTTTACAGCTTTCAAATCGACAGCAAGATTATGGTTTACAGTGTAGGATTCTTAGGACCAATCAATCGTGATTCTGTATACCTCGTTGAGATGGGAATACAACGATATAATTCTTCGTCCTCTTCTTTATGTGGGAAGGTTGAAAAACGCGTTCTAGCCAAAAAGCGTAAAATATTTCATATCAAGTTCGACCACGCAATTATATTGAAACCGAATCGGAGTATGGATGATTGGGATGATTATTACAGAATTTGGTTTACCTTAAGGGTAATTTAACATAATTACATTCGTTTTGATGAAATTGTAAGACGACCAAAATCATAACTGATCAACATTTTTATTGGGTTAATCATGAGATTAAATGAAAAACCTTTCAGTGTTTGGCAACCAACAAGCTGATCTCATCAGTTACATACATATTATATAATGTCTTTGGGTTGCCTATAACTTTAAGCCAGCAATTTCAACCCAATAAAAAAGTTGATCTGGTTTTAGCAGTGGTTACTGTGTTGTAATGCTTTGTTACAGTGGTTTAGAAGCAAAGAAATTTGCAATTATTATTCGATTTTTTTAATATAATTAATAATATTGCCATATGCTTACGGCTTACAGGGTGCTGATACGCAAACGGTGGAAGATGATGACAGTGATGAAAATGATGACGACGTGACCGAATCTAAGGTTTTTAACTTACAGTTTGATGGGGTCAATTTTAAATGTTCTTGGAGAAGTAAACAAGTAGCCCAATTGCGATTTAAGAAAGCTTAACACCGATCATGTGGCAATATTGTAATAAATTAAATATTCAATAGATTTTCCTACTTATTCATACATTCTATACTACCGCTTAATTATTTGTTTATAGAAGCATCGAAAGTTTCTTTTTGGCAATTTCTACACAATAAAAACAATAAAATAGGTACGTATCCACTGAAAATTATAATGTGCTTGCCTCATAAAATACTGTTAAATGTGTCATACTATAAGTAAATCATGCATAAATGATCGTGCCCACGTTACATTAACATTGAACAACTTTATCCACTTGTGGAGAGCAAGAAACTACAGACCTAGTCGTGGTGATGTACATATGATTAAATCTAACAGATCCGGCGAAACGGGTAAGTGAATTGGTACCCTACTAAAATTTCCCCTCGAAAGCTGACCCGACGAACGGTGATCCGAAGAAACCTATTTAGCGGTATTAAGCTTCACTTTGTCTTTTACGGACGGAAAATTTTCATAATTATATACCTATACGATGAGCATTTGGCGAGGACGTCAATGACCTTGTTAAATCTGTAAATACGTACGTAACATTTCTGCGTCACGTCATTTCACGTCTGCTAATCGTTTCACTAATTCTATTATAAAATACATAATAGAAAATTCTGATTCTTTCGTACTTACCATTTTACATAGACGCATTAAATTATGCTTCTATTATTTTGTAAGAATGAATCATCTGACTTACCTATACGAATATTCTAACTGCGATATGAACAACAGTAAATAAATATTTGATTGTACATAATCAACTACATAGATTAGTCGTCAAAACAAACTTGCGAAATGACCAATACCACAACGATATAAGTACGTTCATGTTGAATAAATTGGTGTTTTCATAGCTAATAAAATAAAACAAATTCCTTACAGGTACTTTGATACAGCGATATACATATTAATCTACATCAATGTATACGTCTATACCTTTTTAAACCGCATACAAGGGGTTTGTATTTTGTGATAGTAATAGTTTGTTATAAACATCAAATTATTTCATTATCTCACCTTGGATGCTTAAATGTTAACTGTGTAATTCTACAGTCCAATTGACACGATAAGAGACTGGGAAGGATATTTTCGAATTGATTTTTTTTGGTCAGTTGTAATAGTAAAAATTGAAGGTTTCCATGCAATTATACTGACTAGTGAGCCAGAAATATGACCCACACCATTCTGGCATCTGGCAGGACATGCAATTGCAAGTACAACATTAAAAATGATTACTTATTCTGATACCTGTTGTTCTATTGATACTATTTGTATCACTGGCAGTATAGATTGCATAGAAAACAGTTGCTGCATTTAAAGGCTCATTTACACTTTAAATTTATTTTTAAAGCGTGCAGTTTATTTGGCGTGTAAATATAAAGTTTATTCTGTAGCAGCCAAAAGGGAAGTTTTCAATCTGTAGCTTTGTATCTACATGTAATTACACCCTATGTGCAATTAGAGCGGCATGTGTAAGCCAGAAAGAAAATGTTTTTGAAGTGTTATAGTTATACTACCCTGATTAATTTTTGGCATCCAATGTATAATTACAATTACATACAAAAATCAAACTTGTAAGTGAAGTTTTGCATGAACATAACGTAGTAAAAACATTAATATGTACATAAATATACCCGACATAATTTTAGTCACTACATTCATGCTCATAAATTCTTACTTACTTCGACAACTTGCAATTATGAAATCATCCAAATAGTCTGCGTGTTTGTGTTTTATTATAAACAGCCATAACTTTATTCGAATTTATTTAAGGTTTGTACACAGATATCTCCAAATTAGAATTTGCTTTTAATTTTAATAAATGGGATTCATGGATTTTATAACGTCAACACCGAATCATCGAAAGTATCCCTTGCACTTCATCATTAGTTAGGGGGCAGCAGTGCTAGCTGAAAGATAAATTAAATAGAAATTTTTCAGTTATTGTCATATATTAATATTAATTATTGTTAGTAATCTTCAGGAAAGTGCCCCCTTTCTAATAATGCCTTATTAATTTAAAAGTAGTCTTAAACCGTATAATGTTATTATGGTGTCGATTTCATGCAAAGGGTAAATTTTGTGCCTTTTATTAATAGACATGTCAATTTGCTTCATAACCGACAATACGTGTCATACCGTTGCTAATACAATGATAAAGGTGATCAAGTATATTGTAACATTAAATATACGTTTGAACGAATGATTGCTGATCAAGAATATGTATTAACTAATTGCAAGATGAATAAAATTTATAAATAAGTAAACATACCTGTAGTTGAAGTTGTAGTAGTAGCAGCAGTAGTAGATGTGGAATTGTTTTGGTTCTCAACAGCACATCGCTTCCAGTTAGGGTCAACGCATCGACAAGTTTTGTCACCCTCCTGGGTTACACGGGTCTGGTTACGACGGGGAGGTGGAGGAGGAGGTGCCTGGACTTCAAAATAGTCTCGTGGTCCAGGTCCAGGCTGTGGTCTTGGTTGCGGTGGTGGTGGGCCTGGGGGTGGATCGCTGTTGTCTGCTGTGCAATTTGCATCGTCTGCAAAATCAAGATCAAACCCGAGGTTTATAGCTACAATTTCACTTACATTTCCTTTAGATGATTATTCATACAACCAGTAAGGCACAATTCAAAAAATGTTACGGAATTTTTTTTATAAATTATAGTTATACTTAAAAATATTTAAGTTGAAACTTATGAGACTTACTGGTGTAGGTAATGTTAGTGCCACGGGATGGGGGTGGTGGATCAGTTTGATTGTTGGGTTGTGGCTGTGGTGGTGGTGGATTGGGTTGCGGCCTTGGTGGAGGAGGATCTGGCCTGGGTTTTGGGTTTGGTTTTGGGCCTGGGGGCGGTGGTGGTGGAGGATCTTTTCTGGCATCCACATAATTCAAGGCAATAGCTGCTACAACAGCTACTGTCATAAGAATGACTAAATTTCGAGCCATGATTTCGTCTACTTCTACGCTCTTCTGAAATATCGAAGTTCGCTTGGATGAAAACTAACTCGAATTTTCTGGGTTTTATACTCATTTTCGTTTGCTCCGCCATGACGTCCGTACATTGTCGAAAGCAGGACAATGTTCAAATGCTATTATTCAATATTGGCTGTCAAAGCATACACATTTGATAATTAATTGATTGTAAAAATATGTAATTTAAGACTATTATTCAAACTGTTAGCTCAATTATGTAATAACACGTGCATGTAGGAGAGCAAATATTAATACGCGGTGTGAATCCTACAAAACAGACATAGAATGGGTGGGGTAGTTATATTTTAGATTTAGATGCCTAACACATTTTATAACATCAGATCCAGGATCCAGCAATGAGCATGAAAAGTGTTGTATAATTATGTAAGTTCTTAGATGCTACCAATAACCATAATCATAATGTTTCATTATTCTATTTGTGTATAAAGGCTCAAGGCTGTAATTTTGCCTGGTACAAAACGAAAATCAACAAAACGTAGATCTCATTGCTTTTTAAGTATCAGTAGAATATCCAAAATGAAGTTTCGAAAATACGTTTGAAGAACGGTTAAATACTAGTAATACTACATACAAATGTACTTAGGTAATTAAGTATAAGTTATGAATTATTTATATATTTATTTAAGAATAATTCTATCATAACTTTGACCTTTCATGTTAGAGAATTAGGAGAACTGAAATCATTAATTGAAGTGACATAGAGGAAGTTGTTCCTGCATTGTTCATATTGTTGGACGAATTTTTCCCATGAAAGTCACATTCACAGGCTTGACGCAAGAATCGAACGCAGTTTTAAACTTTTGAAAAAACATGTTTTTGTTTTTGTGTTAGGTACATTATTTTTTATTGAAATAATGTAATAATTTCAAATTGATCATATTATTATACAACTATTATTCATGCTATTAGAAGGACGTACATTTAAAATTAGTGTACATAATTGATAATTGCACACACTATGGACATACACCATTAATTATATACAAATACGATACCTTCATTGTATAATAAGCAATTTTTGTTTTAATGTAAAATTGATGTATTCATGAAGTGAACTACCTACATCATTTTATGGATTTTGACATGACAGCTAATGGAGGAGCTCATAGTATGATTTATCGCCCACGTCAAAGGAATTCGCAGCGATGTGAGATCCCGAAAAATAGATTCATAAATTCAAAACGCGACCAGCGAGCTACATGATACTGATCATCTGTATTTCATTGTTTGATCTCAATACTGATGTTCCTTATTTTTGAACTTACTGAATTCATAGCTGGAAGCTGGAACTGTCACGTAGTAGGTAGAATTTGTCATTATACAATGAAAACCACAATTGCGTGTCAATGTATCAATGTAACCATGATTACATACTAGGTCTCACAAGGCGTCAATTGGAATGATAAAATACCTACCTAACTCATATAGGTATCTGCATGTCACGTACAATTGGAAACTAAACAACAAAATTATAATTTGCAGAATGGTTATCTCTACCTCTGTTTACCAATATCGTTCCGTTTTTTGAGATCGAATAAGTGAGTTAAAAATATAGTTGCAACTTGTGTATAATGCAACAATTTGTGTATAATTAATAACTAAGTAGTATGGTGTATAGTGGCGCGTCGTGACGTGGTTATTTTATAGGAACGAGAGAAATGGGCGAGTGAATACTTTAATTATCAACCTACACCGGTCATCATCGCCCATCTCTCTGTATGTTTTCATTCAAAAGAATACATCGAATGCAAAATCGGATTTCACTGTTGACTCGAGAAGACTGTTTATATTTATAGAAATAAAAAATGAACGCAATGTAGGCACTGTGGTGGAAGGATCGGAAATCGAAGTCTACAGCACGATGTCACAGGTTCGATCCTTCGACAATGTAAAGAATAGTGTGCTCGCGCAATGCTGCTGATCGATGATGAAAAGTGAAAATTCTAATGGAGTGAATATTCCCTGGGCCCTGGGTGTATCTGTGCTTGTGGCGACCTATACCTGGTGCTAACTGCCGCCATGGGTACATTCTCCTTCAATGATCACAGGTGGAGCGGTTTGAGACCGAAGCATTATTTTTTTATTCCGATAGCAAATAAATGACGGCCCTCTTTTCAATGAGTGTAGCTGAAAATAGATAATTGTCAATTCAGCACACTGCAATTGTTTTGGTACTCCCTTGTCTCAAACAGCTACAAGAAGCTGTAAATACCTACCTATCTACATACTTTCAGTAATCTCAGTATTTAGCCCAAATAGGATCTACGAGTTCCTGCAGTCATGCAACACTGTCGTAAGATGTTACCCAGTAATCTCAGACAATTTTGTGGCTGGCTGAAGACTGACGACTCGTACATACAGTTCATTTCCTTTCTTCATTTGAATACATAAATCGTATTTCACAAAATAACAATTTTTTACAGTGTACTTATTTGAATTCGTTCTATTTTCGGTTATATTTGTTACTCTGCTATTTTTAGTTTTTATAGAATAAGGCCGAGGTATTTTTCTTTAAGTAGTAATGAGGCAGTGTGGCTTGAGGGTGTAAGATCCTTACAAGAGACGAAAGGTCAATCTCACCTGGGTAGTCCATATTTATATTGTCTCAAAGGTCGATGATGAGAAAAAGTACAGGAATGTGCAGCATTTCTGTGGTAGCCTACACAAGGTTTAAATAATTACCTCTTGATGCCTTGCAACTTAGTTTGTGACTTTACATATGTCTTTTTTCTGAGACCAATCATTTTCCTGATTGTTTTATGCATAAAAGGTACTTCACATTTTTATTTTATTTTTTAATTTAGTTACCTACCTTCAATCTATGTAAAAATAAAAAAAGAAACATTTTCATGTGCGTTTTCTACACAATAAAAAACCACGGAGAGTGCCGACTAAATGTCAGACTGGTTATAAGTGTAATTAAATATATATTATTGAATACAATGTAGGTATATATTTGAGTTACAATATGGGGTCCGTTATCCTGGATAATTTGTTATAAAAGTGTTAAAAATGTCCCAAAAGGGCTTTATCCCTAATAGATGTATGTACCTATAAGGGAAGTCCCCATTTTATCTGCATTGGCAATGCCATCGGAATTATCATATCGGGATGGACGCATAGGATATCACACATCACACCCACATTATCAATCTGGAAGTTTCTTTTTAATTCAAGGATACTATAAGTATATAGTATTGATCTGATACGGTATATTTTTATCTGAAAATAATGCTTTTTTATGGTCGTTTAAGAGGCAAACCATGTTATATTTAATTACCTGAAAGGCAATTCATAATATTGTGTTAAACGTGCTTTCGTCTAAGTTATGTTAAATGCATATTGCCGAGACGACGCATTCAGCATGGTTTGCAATTACGAAAAATGCACATGGAATGGATTTGCTTTTATGGTAACGTTAACTGTTAACGTAGTTCGAAACTTCAGTTTGTTTTGTGTATACGCTAACTGAATTGAAATAATCTTGTAAAATCTATATTCAATGATTTGAAAGGATAGAAAGAAAATGTCTTCATCGAGACTCACCATATCAATAATTATATTGTAATTGGCTTGTATGCATTCGATTGAATTGACAGACTTGATGTAAAATACCGTCATCTACCGCAATTATCTCATGTCCAATATCTTTCGAATATGCATCTTGCCGGAACCACAAAATATGTACATGACATGTGCGAGTAATAAATCTTTGCTGTGTGACCACACCTTCCGTCTTTAACATTTAAGCACATAGTTGTAATTACAGTCTTCCAAGTCTTACACTTTCTCAAAACTCGCCAAACGAAACCGGTGGGATATCTAACTGCATTGTAATAATTATTATTGAACTTCAGTCAATTAGTTGTAGCTACTTTAAAAATTCAATTGCAAAATCACTTGACCTATAGTTTATATGCATCTGCATTGCCGGTTTAACAATAATTGTTAATATACCCAAAGACTACAAACATGGAAGTAGGCACAAGTGCAAGCACGGAACATGAACGTAATGCCAAAGTTCATATTTGTTATTATGTTCCCCGATTGTTGACATTTTTCATAGCGCTAATTCACATGGTAGGACTACTGCCTGCTATTATTCGCTTTCATGTAGTTGCAGTTACAGTTGTGTTATGGTTTACTTTACAAGTTTACTACATACTTCAAAGTTTTGCCATTATATATTAGTGTCAATTAGTGTCTGGTGAATTAACTTAATATGTTGTATAAACAGAATTTATTTCTTTTGAAATTGTATACTTTCAGGTTGGATTTTTCGCTCTTTTATGGCTTTTTGCTGTATGGAAATCGGATTGGATTACCGGCCCCACAAGCAGTGGTACGTTGTTTCGTTCAAATGCTAGTTTGGGAGGAATTCTTGCAATTTTATTCTGCAGTTCTAATACAATTGATTAAACTAGCTACATCCAAGGTAGATGAACAAATCATCGTCGTTGTCTAATAAAATATTAGACAACGACGATACGATGATTGTTCATCTACCTTGAGCTACATCATGAACAGGATTTAACAAAATCATTATCACTATTTTTGGTTGTATTCGTTTAGCAGGAACTATTGTCCTTTATATATTTTGCATTGTTGTTCTCCTTGTACCGCAGTGGATAAATCTTTTATTATGGAGAGGCATATTTCTGGTAAGTGTCTTACTTATTTAGGACTAGTACTTCAGAACGTGTCACATATCTAATACATGCAATTTTGAATAAAACGTTAGTCACAAATATTTGAGAATGAAATTGGTAATTATAAATTTATTTTTTTTTGGTCGCAGAATAAGGCGAATAATCTGAATTGGTGGAGCAGGGGTGCACTAGTCATTGCTTGGGGTCCAATAATCAGACGATTAAAGAATCCCTCAGGGTCTCGAAAACCGGATATAGTTGATTTAGCCTTTATTCTATTTTACCTTTTTGCTTACTGGATCGTCAGCTCACTGCAAAAAC
>JAAXYX010005088.1:0-11373 GCA_036851915.1 Ptenothrix huangshanensis | reverse complement strand
GCTTTCTTGAGCTGTATCAAAAATATTATCTGGACGTTACAACTTTGTTAATTTCTTTTTGAATTAATCATTAAACTTTGCTCCATAATTCAATGGAATCTTGAATTGCCTTTTCGAATTCAGATTTAGGACCTAGAACAGGATTGTACAGTAGTCAGTATTATACTTAGGAGGATGTAAGATTTAATAAGCTGATCTGAGAACCTAGTAATTAATGGGTAATGGAGATGAGAGAAATGTAAAAAGCAGAAAGACGTCCATAGTGTTTAATTAGACGCATATTATATGTGCGTCTACACTGTAAATACTAAAGAATTTTAAAATAGGGGAAAATGAATGTAAAACATCAAATACCTACGCGTATTTAGCATAATTTTGAAGTTAGTATTAGTTAGGATGCTTCATACGTATCTTGGAGTGTAAAATTTCCTATTTTAAGAATTTTAAAACAATTCAACATTTCTCATTTTCAAATATTTTTAAGTAGTTATCCCAAAATTTCCAATTTTGACAATTTTTAAACATTTAAAAATTTTCTATTCAAATAATTTTGAAACATTTTAAAATGTAAAACGTGGTAAGAATACATTTGATTAATTCAATCGCATTAAAAACTCATCTTGGATTGCGAGATGCGCTTTAGATTATCAGTTTTTACAAATAAATAACTGCACAAAAATAGCATTCTATTTATTTGAAATTTAGAATATACATAGTATAAATGCAAGTACATAGCATACTTGATGTAATTAGCATTAAGAATCACTAAGTTCGAAATAATTATTCCTGTGATGTCTAGTTTTATTCCGATCCTACGTATAAAACATTATAACAATGTGATTTTTACCGATTCCATAAACAAGCAACAAATAAACACAAACTAGTATCAGAAAAAAATATCGCTAGATCTAGAGATATAGTCAAATTCTGGCTTCTCCCTAATCTACGAGATGGGATTTTGTGATTAGCGTATATAAAAAGGTAATTTGTGGTTAATGTGTCGTATTGTGATTGTGATGCTCCATTTGGACGGGGACAAGTACATTGTCATTGTTATTGTTATTGTTGTTTTGTTGATCGTATTGGAGACGACAGATTGTCGAGGTCTAAGCAGTCTGTTCGAGGGACAACCAAACTAGGCCCAGCCGTAGGGACATCCAGAAACAAGGACAATAGGATCCAGAAAATAAAGCTAAAGTCAATCCAAGTCAAATCCAAAGCCAAAATCATAGTAACATTATTGAGGCGGACACAAGTGAATGGTTTACACATTCGATTGACTTTGATGGAGTTGGTTTTGGATTTGGGGATGCCACTGCTAAGGCCATAAACAGAAAGAGAGAGAGAGAGAGAGAAAGGGAGAGGGAGAGAGCCACCCTACTGTTGTTCTTATTCCAGCTTTTTTACCATGACCATGTGTATCCTTATCCTTCAGTTGCAGCCACAGTGACGTCCACCTTAACCTGGACCTGCTCCCGGACCCAGATAAACTACAACAACTACAAGGAAACCCATGTGAATCCGAAAATAGAAACGGAACCAGAACCGAAATGCCGAGCATCTTCACAGCAGGGAGCGGGACTCATAAAAGAGATGAACATGAATTGCTTCGATAAGCTAAACTGAAATTGTAATTGGACTCCGAAAGGAAAGCAACTCTTTGCCATAATGTGAAATGTAAGTCTCTGCTCAACGACTCAACGAGGGAGGAAGGCAATAAAGCAGAAGCAGATCTGCCCTTGCCCTTGCTTCTCCTTCACTTCCTAGTTTTTTCCCCATGCTTGACTTTGCTTTGCTTTTGCACTCCGTCCTGGTTTGGTTACATCCGTGGCTTTGGCTTGATTTGCTTGACATTATCCTGAACATCAGATGGAGTCACGTCAATAGAGGACAGATACAGCCAAATGGAATGGATCAACTACATATCAACTATCTCAAAGTACCTACCATTTTTATAGCCCAGAAACCCGCAAGATTTCGGAGGTCTTCCCCTCTTAACATTCCACGACACATTTGAAATAATGCAAAAATCTCTATCTACGAACTTGAACATGTTCAAAACATTTACCAAGCATTTTACGTTTCCTTGTCAAATAGGAATTTCATACTGCTTCAAACCCTCCAGGTAAAAAATCAGTCGTCAGTCGTGGTGAATAATTCCTCTTGGAAATGTTTAGTTTTTTTTAAGAAATATTTTCGAAAATCACTTTGCACGATTGCACGCAAATGCCTTTCCTATGTTTGCTATGTTGCAAAGATTGAAAATACACTTGGATTTTTTGCACGGGGTGTAAATAATAGTTTGAAGAAAGTCAACTGGGAAGACCCATGATTTTTTGCAACCTGCAATGCACATACTATATAGCTAATAACGCGGAAAATAAGTTTACACAAGAGCAGAGCAGAAGGAGACATATGACGTCTCATTGAACCTTACCTAGATAATTATAAATATACCGTGGAACAGGATGCCATCCATGCGACAGGCTTTGACAGGAATAAATGTGCCAGCAAACCAAACCAAAGACGAAACCAAGAGTGAAATCAGGGGCAAAAGCAATCGCAGTTACATGTAGATATATGTAGTACTACAGAAGATGGAACTCTGGCCCGGTTTATTTTTAGTCCCAGTTGAGTCGAGCGGAAGCATTTACATATAATAACATACACGTATGAGAAGAGGTACTTATATGAGTCTGCCTACCTACACGCTCTCAACAGAGATAGATCGAATTGTCTGACATAAGGTAGGTACCGTCACCGTCACCGACACTTGGCTTAGTAACTTCAGACAACTTTTGCCTTTGCTTTTGATTTGAGCTTTCTAACGAACCGAAGCTTTGAACAGTCTAACGTAAGCAACCATCCAAGCAGCTTAATAGTATGAGTCCCACAACCAGCAAATATGCAATTTATTACAGTCGGATTAGTGATTAGTATTTACCAAGTATGTACCAGGAGAGGAAAGTATACGGATGTAATCACTATCTTTCAGCTGGTAGCTTCAGCTAGTTGAATATTCATTACTCATAGTTTCATACCTGAGTTAACACGAAACATTCGAGGATTCGTAGAAATTCGAGGCAACTCGACAATGCACTGTACTTACACTTGCCTTCACCAAGTAATTTGTCCACTTAAATTAAATGTTGTCTGCTCAGCATTCAGTGCCTAGTGTTCACTCCTCATCCTCAGTCTCACAGCACTTTCTACTTTTGATCAAATAATAAAGCGCGAGTGTGAGGAACCATGCAGGGACGGCCTTGATGTCTGATTCTCTCTACGATTCTGATGTTCAGTCGTATAAAATATTCGTCTGGCCCTATCTACCTACAAATATGGCTGCCCATGGATTAGATTATAAAAAATAGTTTTTTTAAATTGACGGGGTATTCTGATTGCAAGTGAATATTTAATTATACACTGCACCGTGGGTAGGCATAAGGCAGTAAGCAGAAGGCAATTTCATTTTATATGGACTTGCGTAGTATAGAATCGTATTGTATTCTATTGCAGTACATCCGTTACTACACCTTTTTCATTAAAGGTAAATCGAAGGTCTGCTATATACCTAATCGAGTTCTTTATGCACACACTGTGCATACGTATGTATATCCTACAAATGATCTAGCTAGATAATTTGTAGGAGTGTGGATAGTGCGGAAGCTAGAAGCTATACATACATAGCAGAACTACTTTTGAGGTAAGTACAGCAGGAAAATGTACAAGGATATATGTACCTACATATATGTCGACAGATACCTGCAGATAGTAGAGAAAAAGAGACGATAAAAATCCGAAAGAGCAGCTGCTATTGCAGTTGTCTTTGCCTTGGTTAAATATGCTGCTACAAATACAAGCTCAAAAGGCATTATGCTCTTCCCATCGACATACATAAGCATCCTTTATGTGTGCCTCGCTTGCTTTTCGGTCTGGTCTTCATTCTTGCTTGATTCCATTCAGATTTCAGGTATAAAAGGTAAATACCGTTTTATAAGTTTCAGCACCTGCTGTTGCTTCCAGCAAGAGCGATTTCAATTTATATTAACTTTTTCTCTATTTTAATAATACATGTGGATGTATCTGCTCCAATGTGTGTGCATTTATACAGAGATACACTGTGAAAACTGAGGATTCTTAAAACAGAAAAAAGTGCATCTAAAACGTTAAAAACCTACTCGCATTTAGCATAATTATGAAGCATCTCAATTTCAGCAAAAATGGGTTACAATGCATCATAAAATTATGAGGCACGCTTTCGATGCACTTTAGATGAACTTGAGATGCATCCTGTGTTCATAATTATGCTGAATTCGAGTAGGTTTTGGGTATTTTAGATACGTCATTTTTTACAGTGTACCCACCATATATTATTCTAGGTGCATACAAACAATTTATTTATATGTCTGTATGTATTATTATCAAAACATTATGGCCAGCCGTAGCCAAAAACCTACCTACCTTAGCAATACATACCCTGAAAAAACTGAACGCATTTGAACTGCATCTAAAACGCATGTCACTGTTCAAGATGCATTTTTAATCCGTTTTAGACTCACTTAAAATTCATCCTTAGTTGGGTTTATAATCATATGGAAATAAGATTAGAGTTTTTCACTTTAGATGCGTTATTTCCTGTTTTAGGATTGTTTAGTTTTTACAGTGTACATACCTATAAAATCAAATAAAGGAAAAGGAATCAGCCCGAGGCTTTCTTCGAGAAGCAAAGGGTAAGTAAGGAAAACATGCAAGAAAAAGGTGAGCGGATCTGTAAGTAAATAGTAAGTGGAATGGACGTACTCTGTCATTGTCTGTTCCACGGTTTCGCTGCTTCCACTTCTCTTATGCTCCTCGCGTCAAATCTGTTACTGTGCTGCATTGCATACCAAACCAAAGCGAACGAGACGTAACGAAATGAAATGAAACAAAACTAAAGCAGTTCCAGTTACTGCCTCCAACTACATATCTGTATAATAGCAATTCCGCCTTTATCAAGTGTAAATGGGCTAAGTAATTTATTTGATAGTTAATGTACTTGGCAAGGCAAACGATACATATATACTCTACAACCTTATATATTTATAATTGTTCAACTAATGTAATAATGCGCAATCGTAGGTAGTCTCGGCAGGAATAACTGGACTGGAGAATCCTGAGAGGTGATTTCATTTTTGTTTAGGATTCAAGCACGTAGGGAGTTGTACTTGTGAGTGGTGAGCAAAGGTGTCTTTACTGAAGAGTCGATATGAGTCAGATGCAATTTTCCACAAAGTTAAAACTTCAAACGATTTGGAGGTAAGGATATTTTTTATGCGGATAAATGGTGCTCGAACTTTCTATTGATTAGACTTTCTAGCATAAGTAAAGCTGACTGATTGATAAAAGGGCTTTGGGTCACAAATGCAGTGCTGTCATTGCCTCTTCAGTGACATGGAATATAGGTGAAGTAGGAATACATATTTAATATACAAGTATTCATTGAGGACTGCGACTGCACTGCACTGCACTGCACTGTGATGGCCTGTGTGGTTCTCCGGCTCTCTCTCTCTCTCTCTCTCTCTCTCTCTCTCTCTCTCTCTCTGGATGGTCTGTTCAGTGTTGAACATCTTTCTTCTATCAAATGCAAACGTAAACACATCCAGTTGGTTTGGTTTCTCGTTCTCGTTCTCGTTCTCGCCCTGCTCTCCTTTCCTTCCTCAAAGCTAGAAGCTCGGCATTTTTTATGTCCTTTTAAACAGAGCTCTGTGTGTCTTTCGACGTAATGGAAAGCACGGCCTGCATAGGTAACTTAAATTATGTCGTACGGATTCTGCCTCATGTATCATGTATGTAATAGAATGGAATGCTTGGTTATAGTTTAATCTCTTGCTTATATAATACATGGTATTTTCTATATCTATAGAGTGTGATTATTATAGTACCTACTATGGTATAGAGAGAGTAAGTGTGTAACTAATGGCTGAAAGGGCATAAGGGTAGGCAGAAAAATGGAAATGCAAGCGGATTTTTAACCCCATAGGGCCAGACCTTGCCTTGCCTTGCTTTGCCTGTCATACTACATAGAGGTATGTATGGAATACGGAACAACAAGGGAACAAATAGATAGTGAAATGAAAGGAGGAAAGAGATGCTTTGCTTAAGTGAGTATTTGGGGTCTTGTCTTCCCTGCCTTGTCTGGCCGGCTTGAATTTTCAAATGGATGGACTTGGTGGCGCCATACCATCCTCGTCTTCTAACCCATCTTCGTCCCTCTCCCTATTCTCACAACAATCCGAGTTGGATCCACAATAACTAGAACCACATAGAGACTGGATCTACAGAGAGATAGGTTACACACTCCATGTCTGTCTTTATAACGAAATCAACTATCTACAGATATAGATAGGGAGATTTAGGATGAGACCCCAAACCCAATCTCGGTTTGCTTTCTCTTCAGTTCTTGGACGAGGATAAAATTACTCAAACAGCAGTAAGTCCGGTATAGTTCCCAGTTCCAGCTTTCCAGCACAGCGTCAGCCTCATCGTCATCGTCATCGTCATCGTCAACGTCAAAGTCCACTATATCCAGTTTCATACAGTGATTCACCTATGCAAGACCATATACCCAGGTGTGGTATAGGTGTAGGTATACACTATATTCATTTACCTATATCTAAGGAGCTATTTATTACAAGAAGGGTGATACACAGATTGTTACTTATTACAGCTCGGCTAACCAAAATACGTACAAAATACAAACCCACGTCACTATATTCATTCACCTATATCTAAGGAGCTATTTATTACAAGAAGGGTGATACACAGATTGTTACTTATTACAGCTCGGCTAACCAAAATACGTACAAAATACAAACCCACGGCTACATTATATGTTAGTATATCTTGTCTTTGTCGAGATTAATATTTAAGTATTTACGCCTCTCGTGTAAATTATAGGATGGATGAATGGGAAACACACGGCTGTACTGTCGTCTATTCCACCTTCAACCTCCAGTTCCAGAACAAAAACCAGAACCCATATATTCATATTCTCCTGCTCCTCAAAATCATACGCGATATGTATTTGATTTAGATCTTCGTACCTACTGAATTCAAATGGGGGTAATCTCCGGTTGCTCCGATATAATACACAAGACCTCATGTTAGTTCTCACCCAACCACAAATAGAATCACGAGAAGATGCTCCCTAATCTTCAGATGATGAAACAGATGATGATTATATTGCATTGTAATGATTGGGGATGGGGTTGGGTATGGGATGATGCAGCCGTTTAAATCGATGTGTCTACCTACTTTATCATAATCGATTATTATCTTCGAGGTAGAGGAAACTTTACCCTGCATCCTGGCATTATTGAAGCAAGATCACAGTATGATAGTAGATAGGTAATAAATAGAGGTACCTACGTTAATATATTCACATACATGGGAATAAGCCATGGCACCGAACGGTAAGGTTCATCCTAAATAATTGGTAATCATTGTGCAAGCACTTACAATTATTACTAGAGAGCAGGTAATGTTCAGTTTAATCTACAAGGTTTCTATGTACACCCCAATCAATGTGACCACTCAAGTGTGCATAGACTGCACCTGTGCCTCATTCTCATTCCCAAACGGAAACTTTTTCTTATCGAGAGATTTATTGACAAACCATTTGTAGAATTGAAGTGCGCGGTACGGCACCTAGATGAAAGATATGTTGATCTTGATCTTCTCCCCAGACCAGGGCAGACTAGACTAGACTAGAACGAACCAAGCGAGGGTAAAAGCTAAGCAATAATGCGTAATATAGATAGAAAGGAAGAGCACAGCCTAAATATCAAATCCACTGCCAACAGTAAAGTACCTAGAAACTACCAAGATGATGACACTGCATCGATTGCATTCGCTTGCGTTGCGGTCAATAATTTTGGTTTGTTCCAAAACCATTCACCATTTCCTTCCTCCTGTATTGTCCAATTTTCCAATAAACTTCACTTCCAAAATCTAAAATGTAGTTGTAGTGCCAAAATACAAATTATAGGTGCAACTGAGTATGTACATTTGTAGTCTTTGATACACACGTAGTACTAATATGTGTACATACATACATACATACATTGCATTTCCTTTTCAACTGATTGCTACAACATCTATAAGGGATATCGACATCGACAGAGTAAAAGTTAAATCCTGAGTATCCCAAGGTTTGTTAAATGTTAAGCCGGCTTAGAATAGAAATTGAAACGTTGAGCTGGGCAAATCTTTTACTTTCTTTTCCTTAGGGGATACATACAATTCAATATGCCATATCAATAAGTATAAAAATATGTGGGTATTATAGAGGAGCCTACATACACATATAATCGTAAGAATGTGCCCTTGACTTTCCACACAAGAGTGTACAGTTGTACAGATAGCTAAATAGCCATGGATGTACTGCAAGAGTCGAATCCAGTAGCGCTATAGTTAGGTTAGGCATCCGTAGTGTCAGTACTTTTTCATTTGGATTTGCTTGCAATTCCTATTCTTCTGGGTTCTGATTCAGCTCACGTCTGCCTTGTGTGTGGATAGATGTGCGTTTGGAAGCATCCTGAGTCCTGGTCGTGGCATAATCCGCCACGTGCAATGAATTCCGCCATGTCATTGTCGAGATCGAGTCGAGAATGAGACCGAGAACGAGAATGAGCTGCCAATAAGCTCTGTATACCTAAAAGACCTTAAAAGAACACTGATCTAATGCTGTCTCTGTCTGTCTATCTACTCAATCCAATTCAGAAAGGCCACATGCCACACATGTAACCTAGACTCACGTAAGAACTACTAAGAAAGGAACTGGGACTAGCCTCGAACCTTTGTTACTGACTCTTAAGAGTAAGCCCATAATATTTCTGCTTTACTACTACTAGTTCCTGTCCTGTCTTTTGCTAATCGCAATCGTAAAGAAGATCTAAGCTCAAGCATTAACATTAACTTGTACCACTACATTAGTACATACTTGTGTGCTACGAATACGAATTCCATTTCCAATTATTGTGCTCCAAGTCCAAGTCAAGTTCCAAAGAAACGACGTATCTCTCCATACCATGTATATACAACTAGCTGGAAAAAGAAAATTCCTTCACAAAAGGAAACTTTTCATTTTTTATAGGCATCCTATTATTATTATTATGTTATGTTATGTTATGCTATATTATATCAGCAAACTACATATATACAAGTACAACAACCAGTCATATAATTAGATTTGAAAGAAATTCAAAGAAATTCTTCTGCACTCTGACTCTCGGACTCAGTGTGATTGTAACTGTGCAAAGTGAAGTCAAGTCAAGGCAAAGTGGTTCTTGTACGACAATATCTATATATGTTTTTGTAATCGTAATTCGAAATTCGTTTTCGTATCCTTAAATAGGTTTTTTATGTTGATGAGCGTAGATTTATTTTATCTTTTCTCAAAAACCATTTCATCCGACGTTTCTTTGAGTTTCCACGCACAGTATGGTACAGTGCGGGACAATTTATATATATTTTACGCTAATGTCTGATTCTTATTCAACTTATACTTGTATATATATATTTTATAAAGAACTAAACACAACTGCTGTGCTCTGTCCTTAAATAAATTCCGACAGAATGTGAATCGCAAGTGAATGGACGATGCACAAGTGTATGTACGTAATGAGATTAGATTCGGACGAGGATGAGGATGACACAAATATGTAGATAACAGATTGGACCACATTTAAATTTTCTTCTACAGAATCCAGAATCTAGATCCAGCACATGCACAAGCCGACGAGGAAACTCTGCTGATTCCTTCTTTTTTTGAAAAAAGAAACTAAACTCAGCTTCAAAATACAAAGATTTATTTCGATACCAGTTGAAATTGCAAATACCGAATAAAAACGATTGTTAGAATTTAGAGCTAATCATTAACTTGTTTGCAAAAGGGATGCCTAGTGTCTAGTGAAGTTGCAAAAAACATCGACCGCAATCTACTGAAATGTCAACGATAACATTAACTCATTTCGCATTCACAGTGTTTTGGTCTGATTTATTTACAAAGTTCGGGTATAAAATATAACCAAATATGTATACGCAATACAAGAAGAGTATAGAAACAAAACACAGTGCACTTAATGATAAATTAGTGATTTCCGATTGCAGCCAAGTAGAGCGTCAAATTTGTTTGCGGTTTGGAAATCGAAGTTGGGACTTAGAATGTGGAACGCAATCAAGAAAAAAACAATTCCCAGCTAAAACAAATAAAATAAATAAATAAAAAATCGAAGCAGAATTTGCACCCCACAAGTTGCAAGCAGTCTGAAATAAAGTACAGAGAGTGTCAAATAAAAAAGAAGCAAGTGTCTATTTGTGTCCAAGACTTGGACTTGGAGACAGAGACAAACAATCAAATCGTCGAAATGCAGCGGAGTAGAGAAAGACAAGATCTTTTTGGATGAAAAAAGAAAAAGTTTGCCGGTTCGATCTCAACTCAAACGACTCAAACAAAAGTTCAAGTTCGAACGTTCGAAGTTCGTTCCCTGTTGTCATTTTTGTTGACGGTGGCAGTGACAGTGCAATCGAGATCGAGATGCGTTCTGATTTTCAGTCGGTATCCAGCTACTTGCAAGTATTTCTAAATGTGCGATTGCAATTCACGATTCCATTGCCGATGTCGATGCCGACGCGGATTCAGATACGGATACGGATCCGGTGTTTGGTTTCGGTTTCGTTTTCCTTAGGAATCTCTGGCTCTTTGACAAATTCCCATTTCCATCCCCCATTCCTTGGAAAACCAAGGAAAACTGAAGCTGTAAGACAAAACTAAAAACGAAAACTAAACTGGAAGGAAAACAAGAGAAGGGAATCTTGACATTCACATAAAAAATGAAGGAATGCATGAATATATGTGACTATGTGGAACCGATAAAAGATTTGCCATGGTTGGGATATGATATGGTATGATTGCATTTGTCTCATGATCATAAAGGTTTTGCTTACAATGCTATCTTGGAACTATCTTATTATATCTTTTGACTAGGGCTGTCCTCGTGTGTCGAAATATAGACGTGGTGTATGATCCGATAATGGTACATCGATATCATTGATATGGCGATATGAACGGCACAAGCAAAAAGGAAAATGCAACCCTGCCCAAGAAACTAAAAGTCAGTGACAGACTGTTCCCAACGATTTTTACTTATTTCTCAAACACATCCCTATTCACCAACCATCCACCAAGACCAAGAGTCAGTATTATTCCTTATCTTCCCATTCCACATTGGATATTCTTCTGCGATCAACGATTCGAATCGGACTCCTCTATGCATTCTTTGAGTGTTGTGGGACCCTTTGGTATAACATCCAACTTGTCTTGCTTTATGTTTG
>JAAXYX010005087.1:0-11374 GCA_036851915.1 Ptenothrix huangshanensis | reverse complement strand
ACGCCGATGAAATAATAAAATTGACGTAATTAGAGAAGGAGCTTGAGAAAGTATACACCCGGTATCGTGAAAGAGAAGGAAATCGAGGTAGAAAACACGGGGGACCTAGTTTTAGAGGAGGAGTTTGAAATAGTGAGCACCTCAATCCAGTACCCTTGATTTGATATTGTTATTTTGTGCTATTTTTAGGTAGGAGAGAATAAATTACTTACAGCCAAAAAGGCCAGATTCAACCCGTACACAAGCAAGTTCGAGCAGTGTCGAATATGTAAACAGAAAGTTCACCAAGCTGGGTCACATTATTGTCAACCGTGTGCTTACAAAGTTGGAATTTGTGCTATGTGTGGAAAGAAACTATTGGATACGAAAAATTATAAGCAGTCTACTGTGTGAACATTTACAAAATCACAAATGAATTTCCATGCTTCCAATGGTGTTAAAGCGAGCCTCATCCGTCATCAAATTAATGATCACAGCGATTTAATTTACAACTGTTATGTTTACATATCTTCGTTGAAGGTGCAAAACTTAACATCTTTTTCGTAACGTTATGGGATTTCTGAGAGGATGTTAACTTTTGCACCTTCAACGACGATATGCACAAGATAAAATTGATATTTTATAGAAATAGCAAAATCTGAAAGTGCTAAGTTAATTGCTAATAATTTCGTTAATGTTTTGATTAATTTAAGTAAGAATCCAGGTTCAAAAAACGAATTGCTGCAGGGATGTTAATTTTTTTTATTAATGGTTTTTTTTGCAATCGAATGTACTATCTGTAAATTACGCCTGGAAGAATGTGAATACATAGTTGACAGTGTTTACGTTGTCTTTCTTTTGAGTTTCCTACATCTTTCCCCAAATCCATTAACTATTTTAGACTCATCATCTGTCAGTGCTTGTAAGTATAGTTATAGCTTTATGTATAGCTTGTGTTTAGCAACTCTGGTTACTTTTAATCAAATTCTGGAATATTTGTAAATCCCATAAAATAGTAAATATTAGTTTTAGTTTTTCGAATGTAATTATTAATGATAATGAATAGATTTTTATATGACAGCGAATGAATGGATAAAATAAATGTACAGATCTCAAAGGAGTCATTTTAAAAGTTAATAGCTTCTCTGTACTTTATTTATTAAATTCACACATGCATACATAGCTTGATCTCATTTAATTTCATTATTATCTTTGATTTTATTTCTATCATACCTGTTTCATAGTTTTATGAATTCAGAATTAGATGTTGAAAAATATGGTCAACTTTTGTTCTACAATGTAGACTCATTTTGTAATTTAGTACACACTATGTATAGCTGATGGTGATGATGACAAAGATATTGATTATTTTCTTCGTATTCTTCCACTTGACACCAAACCATCATCACCATCTAAATTATGTAATTATTTTTATTTCCTTGCGTTAGTAACATTTTTAAAAATCTACTACAATAAGTTTTTTGTGAATGTCTAACAATACTATTTTCAATTTCTACTTTTTTCGATATGCTTTTCTTACAACGCTTCCAAGAAAATAAGATTAATAATAAGATAAACATAAACGTCGCTCTGCTATTAAACACTCAATCTACAAACAATAGTATATTTTTATTTTTAAATGCAAGAGAATAGAATACAGAAATACTAAAACTACTTAAGTAAAATACATTTAAATACGATTAACTATCTATAATACAAACAAAAAGTTCTAGAAATTTTCATATAGGAAAATATTCACGGTACTCTTTGCTAGTGATTGTCTGGCAATTACACCACCGACGCGAAGAATAACATAATGCAGTAGAACTCCTAGTCCAATGAGGAATGGGATGCTACATTTTTTTTATTCCTGCGTCGGCATTTCTTACCGGTTCGGAAGAAACTACAAAACTAGAAAAACTACTGGTTACAATTATTACTTATGTACAATTTACACTAAAGTAAGTTCACTAATCGTAATCGAAAGTAAGCTGGTTTTAAAAATAATCAATTACAAACTACTAAATCAAATACAATTATTACATTCTAATCCTAAAGAGTTCCTAAGGACAATGCACTAATGTTTAAAAGATTTTATTCTACTTTTAAACTCCAGCTTTAGAATAATTATGAAATAGTATATATTTCTTTTATCTTGCCTTTCTCAACATTTTTACTGTGATTAATGAATAATATAAGATTACCTGCGGAAGACAAGGTCAAAGACAGAAAGAAAGTCTCGTAGCTAATAAATTTTAGACTCTCAAGCCTTAGATCTTAGATAAACAAGAACTGAATTAAATAAACTTAATTATCGAAGCATACTTACACAAAAATTAAGCACATTCACACTCAGCTATTATTAGTAACTGCAATTACAAACATTTACGCGCACTTATAACTATAAATGGCACATATAATATAATATAACATAAGAGCTTTGCGAATCTACAATAATTACACAATTACAATTAATGATTGCTAAAATAAATTTAATAACAAAAAAACTTTGCACAAATTCATGATGAAAGTTTGGATATATGGATAAAATTCAAATTCTTTTCTGAATTCGCATCTACCAAAAACTGAAATTTATTTTAGGTAAATTAAGTTAGAAAACAAAGAAATACTAAGCCTGACATTCAGTTATTATCGTTACTACTAGTATTGCTATTGTTAAGGTTGGAAATTCTGTGCATAGCTCTGATTTATACGGTATACGTATAAGGGGGTTATACTGCATGTAAGTAGCTAATTAAATATACATAATCTAGTCATAATGAAAATGAATGTATATTAACTTGCTGAATTAATTACAATTACTACAATATTTAGTATGACATAATGTTATATAATGATACATAATTGTAACTATTATGTACTTTTACACACTCCTCGTAAACAGTCTTTTTTCATGACGGTAAATAAGTACAACAGTTTAGTTTAATTATTGAACGTTTTCCTTTCCTTTTCGGGTTGCGTATAATTAATTGTTTTTAATTATATTTTATACAATTGCAATCTAATCAATGACAATGAAATGGGAAGATCCGGGTCCTGAATTTAGTCGATTCATTGAATCACAATTTTAGATTCACATATTTCACTAATTACACATTTACGGATTGCGAACAGGACAAGAATAATGAGCGAATGGATAAATGATAAATTATTAAGTGTTTACCACACAAAGCTCCTCCTCTAATCTCACCTAATGATCTCATAACAAAGAATTTTCAAAACAATGACAGTTACAATTCGAGAAACAGCCGCGAATGCAGCCATATTTTTGAAAATTAGTTTTTATGCTCTTAATACGTATTTACTATCGGAAATTGCCGGTTTTGGTTTATTTAAGCTAATTTTACTGTACGAACTATTTTGGATGAAATGAGGTGCGAGTGGAGGAGCTCCGTGTGATAAACACCATTTGTATTGCGAAAAGAAATAATTAAAATTAATAAAAGTAATAACTGATCATCCATTCTACAAACAAACAACAGATAACAGACACTAAATATTGAACTCTCAAAAAAACAAAGGATTATTACACTTTTGAAGTTAAATTCGACGAATTCTACAGGCACTTTTGTATCCTACTTACGATAATTAACTATATTTTAATCTTTTACAAAGTATTAATTACATAGTCAAGCCTACCAACTTATTAAAAGCTAATTAACATTTAGACTTCGAGTGGAAGAACCTACGTCTTTTAAAAATGCAGAAATAATACAGAAAATTACATGCAGCTTGACGTACGAGACGTAGCCTAGTAATAAACAGTGTGATATTGCTATACGCCCAGCCAGAATGTAATGCACTTAATTAGTAACATGTACATTTTACTCTTCTACATATTTTACAGCTGTACAGTCTGTAGTAATTACTCACAAAATTGCAATAGTGCCCAGCGTGTCTTAACAGACAATTAGTTACAGATAAAATTTATTTGCGTTGCAGGCCTACTGAATCCTATACAAAATAGTCATATAAAAGCATCATACTAAAATACCTACTCAGCTTTAGAAGTGATATCCAACCTTTGCATAAACACTACAACTGATGCCATCATTAGAATGGGTAGTACAGGTATACTGGAAGGAAATTCTTAAGCTGGAGCTACAATTGCAATGCGAATTTTACAACTATATTCAAAGATTCTATGGCTAACAAACAAATAGCTTGCTATACATAACGTATTTATAACTACAATTAACATTTACTTTACTACTATGAGTGCTACACACTATAAGCTAGAAATTATATTTACAAAACATAATTACACGTTGCACCTAATCGTTAAATGTTTAATTGCTCCACGTAATTTTAATCACAGGAATTAATTAAGTACTAGGGCAACACCATGGACGGAATTACCTTAAGGCCACCTTTACAAAAAATAGCAATAAAATTACTCTAGTAATTACACGCATCGCATATTTTGTAAATGCAGAAAGTACCTACGTAATTAAAGACGTAGTTCAGTAGTGTTAGTTTTAAAGTTAATAATTAATTAAATACAACGTTCGTTTTCACTAAAAAATATTAGAACATATGACATACAATACAAATGTGTGCACATTTAAATGTAAAAACGTTAGTAATTAATTAAGACTTAAATCCTACTAGGTATTTCTTCTACATACGTTTTAGTGAACGGATACATGCCATAAGTTAATAGAATGATAAAAAGATATTTACAACAATCAAAATTGTTTAAGTATCAACCAAACTACTCACATAATTAATAATATCCACAGCATAACTACGCACATTAAAACTTTTTCAAACAAGTTACTTTCTGTGAAATAGCTTTTCTATAGAAAAAATAAAGCAAAGAGAAAATAAAGAATACGAAGTAGAAAGCATTAATAATGAAATCAGAAATATTATTTGTGCAACAATTAAGTGTACGTATATTAATTGTTGTATTCAATGGGTCACAATTAGAAACTTCGAAATAACTGTAATGTAGACAATAATTATATTGGGATCTGTGAATCACGGTGATTCCTGGACCCCCTTAATAAGTAATCAACATTAAGTAGACATGGCTTTTTGTGCTAGATATAATATAATTTTAAGTAGAATTATTAATTATCAACTTATTGTCTCACCTTTGAGCAATTAAAATTCAACTATCACTTAAGGTACGATTGAAAATTTTATTGACCACTAGCTTTCTGGAACAGACGGAAATCCACAGTAATTATTTTACTAATTAATAATAAACATAAATTAACCATTCATTATTAGTCAAAATTACCTAATGCGAATTTCAGATTTTTGGTTGATATACAAAGTATTGTTTAGCCTAAAAAATTATTTAAGCACGCTATAAAGTAATCAATATAATAATTATTTATAGTATATTTGAGAATAGTTGTAATTATAATTATCTACACGCGCGCCATCAATGGAATGGCATTACCCCAGAATATGCAAGGAAGCATATCTATATGAACTATTTATACTGACACGCCTGATCTAGTAATTATCCACACGAAGACGATAGTAACTAATGTCTTCAGCTATCATAATTACTTCCACTCTTAATTATTATATCCTTGAATTATCCACAATCAGATTCATCATCACAATTTTCAAATCTCCGACATTTGTGTAGCTATACAAATTGTATTCTTGGAATACAAGTATTCATACTGATATTTATTTATGTAATCATATTCAGAATGGTTATGTACAGGAAAAACTACATAGGTATAAAATGTAAATGGAGCAACAGATACTAGAAGAGTTTTATGCAGTGTAGTCTACTCGATATTTGCTATCTGTGTACATCTTCTCTAATAAGTGTTTGGGATAATGATGCTTAAATGTTACTGGGTATTGAAAAGGAATCGGGGTCCGTTTGAGAGTTACTTTTTCAAGGTTTCCAATTTGGGGAGCGTGGTCAAATCCTCATTACTCTTGTCTTCGGTGGGAGCAGAATCCAGAGTAATCTTGGAGACGATGACTTCATTGGGGTAGTTGCTGTCGACGATGGAGATTGTTTGACCACCCACAGGATCCTGGCCCAGAACGATTTGTGTGACTGTCTTTTGTGGTAAAGTCATAGTTGTGGAGTACACCTTGGTGGACATTTTGGAGTCATGCATGGGAACGGGGGAGGTGGTGACTCGGAGTTCGGAAGTCTCATACTCAGTTTCCATCTTGAAAGTGGTTGGGGATAAAGCACCATTGCGAGAGTAGGAAATATCCTCGTCGTCGTTACTCGAAGGATCCGTAGAGGATTGGGAATGTGAGTCTTTGTGATCAACATAGATCCAGTTGTCAAAACTGGACATGTTATCCTTTGCCTCGTGATGATGATCGCGATCACCACTGAGCATGGAAGCTTGTTTGGCTAAAAAGTCCGAGTGTGACATCATAATTCCATCCAGCTCGGTCGAGGTGATCTCGATGGTTTGATTGGAATGGGGAGATGAGTGGAAAGTCACACGAGATTCTGTGAAGACTGGAGGTCTAGCGTCACTCCTGATGACTGGAGAATTCCCTGCAGATGAACCTGCAGAGTCGGATGAGGACGATGAGTCCTTTCGTTGGGGAGATGAAACCGGGTTGATTTTAATGTCATTCGCATCCGCTACGGTTTGCATAAGACGAGTTTTGCTGTCTACTCTAAGCAGTTTTTTATTTGCTTCTGCCACAATTTCGTCCTCGGGTTGCATCCTGTAGCCCATTGCAACCGACCCTGACTCCTGACTTACCATTTGGTCTGTGAAGGGATTCTTGACCTTCATAACGGTGACATTGACTCCTCCGGAACTGGTTTGACTCTGAATGAGCGGAGACTGTGGATCGGGAGCGTTGACGTGGACGATGGATGAGGAGCCTGAGGATGCGTGGGTAGGAATGTAGTCATCTACTCCACTGAGACCGGTGATTTCGATGGTGGATGCCTCTTGCCCTGAGGTATAGGATGGCTCCGAGTAGTCCACCTTGTAGGTGATGAACGTTGGAGTTTGAGTGTCTTGTCTGGAGTGAGCAGTTGTCAAAATTTCATCGACTGCTTCTTGAGCAACTCGTTCCACCTCTGATGTTTCCAGGACACTACTTCCTGAAGTAGAGATGGTCACTTCGGGTCCAGAGAACCGGACGCGGGAGGAGGAGGAAGTTAGACTAACATCACGGTCGTTGACTGGAATGGGTTGACCGTCCATCGTATGGACGATGCTATTCATCATAGACAGAGTTTCCTGCATCCTTCTCTGAATATCATTTCCCTGACTGGAGGAAGGTCGATCTGTTGTCATCAGTAATGGTGGAACTGGATGAACTGGTAACGAAGGTAAGGTTGTCTTTTGGATAAACGTGAACCACCGAAGTGGGGGATGCTTTCAAAGTTTCCGAAGACGAGGAGGACGAAAGAGAATCCAAAGATTCTCTTGTTTTGTAATGCGAAATGGTCATATTAGGATCCGTTCCTGTTTGGACTCAAATCCTGGAATGGAGGCATGATCGAGATTTTGGTGGCTTGTGACTGTAATCCTGAGGATGATCCGTCCAGGACAACGTCCATCGAGACAGCCCGTTCTAAGTGTTGACTATGACCTAATTTGGAGTGGAGTTTGGTGAGGTCACCAAAAGATGCGGAACGACGACCGCTCTCAGCTCCATCTTTTACTTCCGAACCATCCTCTCCAGTTTCCTTAGGAGGTGTGCTAACTTCCGCTGATGTAGTTATGGTTTTACCTTCAATCACTTCTCCACTTACTTTGGGAGGAGTCGGTGCCTTCCTTTTCGTCGATCTCTTTGGCTTCTTTGGTTTCTCCTTCTTTGATTTTCCCTCCCCCTCACTTTCTGAACTTGAATCGGAACTGGAGCTGGAACTGCTACTATCACTTTCGCCCCCGCGTTTCCCCTTCTTGTCCTTCCCCTTCTTCTTATCTTTCTTCGATTCGCCTTCGGCTGAGGAATCTTTTGATTTTCTTGGAGTGACTGCTGGTCCTGGTGTTGGCACTGATGCTGTTGTTGTCACTGTTGTTGCTTGGGTCTCAACGTTGGCTTCAGCAAATCTTGGACTTGGACTCCTGTGCTCGGGAGCCGCTGCAATGGATTCGATTTCTTCCATCCATCCAGCATCAACAGCAGGAAATTTGATGACAGGCTTCTCCTTTGAGGGATCTGGAAGCTTCTTAGAACCCTTCTTCTTGCTGGCCTGGACTACCTTCACTCCTGTACTTGCAACTGGAACTGCAACTGAGATTTTGGCTTGATTTTCCTCAGACAACGACACTGTGGATTTTTCTTTCACCTTCTTATCTTCCTCGGCCTCACTTTCTACCCCTGATGAGGCTGCAGAGTGAGCCGTAAGATCCTCTTTACTTGCAGTGGTCACTGTTAGTGAGTTTTTCTTCTTCAACTTCTCTTTCTTCTCCTTCAGTTTCTTCTCTTCTTTTGCCTTGCTTTTCTCAAGAGCCTTAGCCTCCTTGTCTTTAACCTTATCCTCCTTGCTCTTCTTTGGCTTCTTGACCTTCTCTTCTTTCTCCTTCTTCTCCTTGGAAACTTTGTCAGACTTTTTACTATCATCGGCCTCATCGTCGCTGTCAAATTTATGGGTGACTTTATCCTTAAAATCTCTTAGGCTTTGGATCCCCTTTGACATGAAGCCTGGCTTATGCTCCTTGCTTCCTGAAACGGAAGCTCCGGAGATGTTTGCAGAAGCCGAGAGGTCAGGCACTTCCGTCTGGATTTCGATTCCTGGAACCGAGCCAGAGGCGGAGGTAGATAATTTTTCGGTACTTAGGTGAACTTCTGGCACTGGTACTGGTGCCTTGACTCCTTTTGTTTTGACCTTGGGTAATTTTATTTTTCCTCCAGTTTTTCCTCCAATATCAAGGTCAACACTGGTATCTGGTTTCTCCAAGTTACCAGACAGTTGCATGTTTCCACTTGCTGACATGTGTGGTAGGTGCATATCTGTGGTCGAAATGTTTGGGAAGCTTCCAGAGTCGACGGAAAATTTGGGCATGTTACCCTCCACTGATAGGTCAGGAATATTGCCACCGACTGAAACTGAAGGAGCATTACTGCTGACAGACATGGAAGGAATATTTCCACCCACAGATACAGAAGGAATGCTTTCATCAACAGACACTGATGGGATATTTCCACCCACAGATACAGAAGGGATGTTACCACCGACAGTCACTGAAGGAATATTTCCGCCGAGTGAAATATCGGGCGCGTTACCGCTAACTGACATGTGTGGAATTCGACCATCAACGGACACATCGGGGATTTGTCCGTCAACGGAAACGTGGGGAAGTTTTCCTCCACTGACTGAAAATCCTGGCATTGAGACCGAAGGTAGGACCACATTGCCTCCTGTGCCGGCATCAGCATTGAGGGAGACATGAGGGCCTTGAATTGCAACATCAGGAATATTAACTTGTGGACCCGATAATGATACTGAAGGCGCGCTGCCCTGTAGTGCAACATTGGGCATGTGAAGGTCGGGCATTTCTAATTGACCAGAAAGGGTTGGCACTTGAGTGGAAATTGAAACATCCCCCTGTGGAAGAGACACATGAGGCATGTCTGTATGCATCGACATTTGTGGGATGGTTGGAGCCTCAACTGCAATGCTTCCTCCGTGAACTTTGGGCGTCTGCAGTCTCAGATCCATATCTGGAATGGCTGCTTCGAATTCAGGCAATTTAGGAGATTTAATCTCAATTTCGGGGACTGATCCCTTCACATCTAAGCTGGGTGCATGCACCTCCACGTTTCCTAATTCGGGCTTAGGTGCCTTTCCCTTTACACCGAATTTGGGCAGTTTCAAACCTTTCAAACCGAAGCCACCGGACTTTCCACCTTCAACTTTTGGAGCCTTAACGTTGACGCTTGGAAGATTGATTTCAACATCCTTGTCTAGGTGGGGCAAATCGCCAGTTTTCATGGACAAATCTGCTCCCATGTTTCCTCCTCCGAGGTCGAGGGACGCACTCGGAGCTTTGACCTTTGGAATTTCCATCTCGATTTTGGGAAGGTCACCAAGGTCAGCCTTGACATTGACATTTTCACTGTAAGATAGATGCGGCATTTCTGGCATTTTTACGTTGACTGAAGGAACGTCTGCGTGCAACGACATCTTTGGAGCCTTTCCCTTCAAACTAACATCTGGGATGGACACGTCGTGCGAAACATCGACTCGTGGCGCTGAAATATCCCCTTCAACTTTCACATCGGGCATCTCTGCATTTACGTCGAGTTCAGGCATTTTCCCTCCGATTTCGAGCTTCTTGCTGGCACCTTTTTTGAAGAATCCTGGGAATTTGAAGCCTCCAGACTTGCCTTTGACAGAGACATCAGGCATATCAACGTTGACACTTGCATCAGGAATCTTGCCCTTGAGCGAAACACCCCCTTCCACAGATGGAATATCAACTGACTTGCGGCTCACACTGGCACTGAGGTCAGGAAGTTTACCGGATAATTTGACATCCGGGACTTCCATTGACATAGAAGCTTCAGGCAATTTTGGCATTTTACCCTCAACGGATACTTTCGGTAAGCTTGTGTTTACATCTAATTCGGGAACATTCACACCCACTTGCGGAGCTTTGAATCCGAAGTCAGCTCCATCAACAGACACTCCCGGTAAAGAAATATTGGTATCTGGAATCTTATGATCCAATGACAATCCAATGGAACCAGCTCCCTGAGATTTTAGATCTACCTTTGGAATTTCCCCATGAATGGAAACGCTAGGAGCATTCACATTGACTTCGGGTAATTTTCCTTCCAATGAAACGTCTGGTACTTCAATGTGGGGCGCTTCGACATTTATTGAGCCTGAGGCACCGGTCAACTTCGGGGTTTTCACATTGACGTTTGGAATTTCTCCCTCAACAGACAGGGATGGCGCATTAACATTTATTTCATGATCACCTTGGCCTTTAAGTGAAAGATTTGGCATCTTGGGACCCTTCAGATCTATATGGGGCATCTTTCCTTTAAGGGAAAATCCTGGAAATTTCATTCCCTTCTTTTCAATTTCAGGAGCTCCGACTTTGCCATCAAGGTCCATCTTCACATCTGGAATTTCCACTTCCGGCAAACTTCCTTCGATTTTAACCGCACCCACATTAACATTCATATCTGGAACGTTTGCGTCGAGTGAGACACTTGGAACTTTTACATCTACGTTAGGCATTTCTCCCTCTACTGACAAATGTGGGGCTTTGATATCCACATTTGGGATTTCTCCTTCGACCGATACATCAGGAATTTTTGGTTTCTTCCCCTTCATATTCATATCAAAGTGGGGAAGTTTTCCTTTTAGAGAAAATCCCGGGAACTTCATTCCCTTCTTTTCGAATTCAGGACCTTCCAACTTGCCGTCCAGATGTACATCAGGAATCTC
>JAAXYX010005086.1:0-11374 GCA_036851915.1 Ptenothrix huangshanensis | reverse complement strand
TTGACTCGGAACTAATTATTACGGCAGTCCCTTCTCTATGTAATTTGTTTATTGTACGGATAAGTCCGGGCCTAACACCAACATTTTATGTTGTCAGCCATTTGACTTTAAAGACTAAATAAATAAAATAAAATTTTAGATAATAGTGGTCTATAAAGTCGTAAAACCGTTAGATTAGTTCTAAAATTGCGAATGCTGTGATAAAGTACCAAGTAATGATAACTTGATCGCATCACTATACCTACATGTCATCTGCACCTTAACGTCGCCAGTGGATTACTTTAATATGTTATATTAAGAACTTGATTGAATTCTTGATTCGATTAACTTTGGATTATAATAAATTCTTATAACTTGTCGTATTTAAAGTTTGTAATCGCCCTCATCTATGTAAATTGTGTGGTAGTGATGTTACGGAAGATTCATTTGTTGACCTTCATCAATTGGATGGGCTACGTGGAGTTTTCATTGCAACTGTTATCAAGGCGGCAAACAATTCTTCGAAAAGCAAACTAAATTTCGACGAAGTTGTTTCAATGATCACATTTGACAGTGGAGGAAAATGGGAAATGATTAAGCCACCTGAGTTTGACAATGATGGACACCCGATGTATTGTACCAAGGTAAGGATTTTGACAATTTGATATCATATTTAGCTAGAGTTATTCCGATTTGTGGTTGTAAGGGATGTAGTAGTAATACGATTAGGGAAATAATAAAAGAATGTAAGAAGGACAGAGAGAAGCATTAAATGTTTCATTATACACTTCTTGTTTTTGATCGAGTATTTGAGAATTAGAAATAAGTTTCTAAAATGTTAATAACGTAGGTATTAGAAATTAGAAATACAGTGAACTCTACTTGCAACGATCAACGATATAACGTCTATTTCTAAACAGCGACACGCATAACCGTCCCCGTCAAAAAGCCTATGCCTTCCCATGTTAAAAATGCGGTTGTATCGTCACTTTTGTAACAGCATGTTCCCGATACCGTCATGTTACAGCCTGCCCCAAAATGGTATTCATATTCAATTTGTAAACTTTATAACGTCATGCATTATTGGTTTGACGATTGGCACAAAATTGAAAACTTTATTGAAAAAACTAGGCTAAGAAAGTTCAAGAAGCGATTAGCTCAAAATTTTTTAATTCCTAAAAAAATAACCAATGAATGTGTTCATCATGAAGAATAGCCCTATTGGATCACATTCATTGTGATAAGATACTTTAGGCTGCTGGCGTTGATTGCTTTCCCATTATTAGTTTCCATTTTTATTTTTTTATATTACATTTTGTAACGGATATGTAGATGTGTACAATGTTTTATAATTTGCAAAGCGGGAAAGTAGTAATAACGAAATAAAGTATTCGTGGGCATAGTTATATTAATTTTTAGGCAATCGTTTGGGCAAGTTAGAAACCAAGAATGAAACTGAGAGATAATTATAATCTTTATATAATATAATAAATCGGGAGTGATTGCATGTTTTTCTATGTAACTGGACGTAGCAGCATACTATAACGTAGTCAGACGTTATAGTCTATAACGTCATCTCCCTATAGCGTCCGAAAATATCGGTCCCCTGAGATGTCGTTATAACAAGAGTTCACGATTGTTGTAATTATGGCTTAGCTGAAGAACTATCGTTCCCTGTCCCTGTTCCGTGTAAGTAAGAATGCACTAATTTTTATTTATTATGAATCAATCCTACTATTTCAGAAAAAAGAACAAATCTGCTCATTACAAATTGGTCAGCGGCTAAGTGAGCTATATCCGCTTACAAGAGCAATACCTGTTCTTTCTAAAAAATCTGCAACGGGTTTAGTAGTTGCTACAGGAACAGTCGATAATTCCATGAAACGGCATCTTGGTGTATTCATTTCTACGGATGGAGCTGTGACTTGGAGACAGGTACCCTTTTTTATCTAATTACTTTCAACTTTTAATCCTTGACTAATATAGATACATAGTTATTTAAGACATTTATAATCAGTAACATATCAGTTGCATACACAAAGTCCTCACCTGGTGGTTACACCCTCGGAATGTGAAATACTTTCTGAATTCTATTGCTTACTAAAAATTATTTTTACCTAGGGAAAACTGAAAAGGCATCTGGTCCATCTCACTGTAAAGGGCTGCACTTTCCTCTTATTCCCCTTTTAATTATATTGTAACTTTCTGCATTTAAAAAACCCTATCTTTTTTTTAGAAATGTAATCGGTTTCATCCTATTAATCCTACTTGTAATCATATACTTGTAATTAAATTCTGTCCCGTAGGGTATCGATCAAAAGGAATATATATTGGTTCTCATTTCATCGTTACGAGTTTAAGGGGTATACTATACCACACGACCAAAAAAGGAAGTAATTACCTTTTCTGAAGCATTGTTTAAATAAAACTACAGAACATAAATTTTGTGTGATTTTTAAAGTTGGATTAAAAAGGTAGGTCATAAGTTTGTAAACAACAAAGGTTGTTGAAAATTTTACAAGCGTTGACGAGAAAACTGAGAACTTCAGTAGGTACATTATTACATAAGGAAGAATTTTTCGTGTACTGACTTTCTTCGGATTTTTTGCCCCCGTCGGATTATTTGCTCCCGGTTCCATTATTTCAGTTGTTTAACCGTTTTTGTGAGCGTAATCTCCGAAGTTTGAGTACGACTCTAAGGATCAGCGAATTTTAATACAATTCGCAAATAATTTCCTTTATTTGAGTTGCAGATCCTACAAGGAAACTATTTGTTTAACTTTGGAGACCATGGAGGAGTCATTGTTGCTGTAAAATTTTACAAAGTCGGAGATACCACGGACACTATGTTGTATTCCACAGACGAAGGAGAAAGTTGGAAGAGCTTCAAATTTTACGACCAGAAAATTCGTGTACTTGGTCTTATGACAGAACCTGGGGAGAATACAACGGTTTTCTTCATTTTTGGCTCCATTATTGGCAAAAAGAATCACTCCTGGCTCCTCGTAAAAGTTGATCTCAGAAATGTTTTTGGTATGAATTTAAATGTTGTAGTTTAAATCTATTCAAATTACGTAGGTGCTTCTACCTAGGTATAATTTTTAATAGCCCAATCTAATGATAAGCCTTCTTTTGTAGAACGTGTTTGTGCGAAATCTGATTACAAACTATGGTCACCATGGGACAGCAAACCTGGAAGAGATTGCTTGTTGGGCAAGAAAGATGTCTACGAGCGAAGAATTGCCTCTCATAACTGCTACAATGGACAAACTTACGAACGATCTATCAAAGTAACAAAATGCGTTTGTGACAGGATTGATTTTGAATGGTGATAATTTTTTATTTAATTCGAACTCAGCTCATGTTGATATAACGTAAAAGATTAATTTTTCTTTTTGCTTAATTTCAGATTAGCTAACAGTAATGACATAAGTGTATGCTTTATATTTTTGCAGCGACTTTGGATTTACAGAAAGCTCAATAAATGGAAGTAGATGTATTAAAGACGTTTCGGATTTTAGTCAAGGAGTAAAACCTGAATGGTGCCGACCTGGTGATTTATACTACAATGTTACAAGAGGTTATCGCAAAATACCGGGCGATGAATGTGAAGGAGGTGATGTTGCTAAGTATATGCCAGAAACCAGACCATGTGCTGTTTCGAAAGAAGCAGAGTTCATGCTAGTTGCCAAGAGAGACTCTGTTATTAGAATCGACTTGAATGATTTCACCCGCGTGGAAACACTTCCGCTGTTGAAAGTCAAAGGAGTCATATCAGTAGATTTTGATATGAAACATAATGACATCTATTGGGCTGATGTGAATCGGGACAGTATCATGAGGCTTCATTTGGATGGAAATAGCACTGCTGAAACATTAGTATCTACTGATTTGAACTCCGTGGAGGGGCTCGCATTTGATTGGATGTCACGAAACTTGTACTTTTGCGATGGAGCGAATGCTAAAATCGAAGTTATTCGGACGGATGTATCAATAATGGGAAGAATGCGCAAAAATATTTTGGGATCACCACAGTTGGAAAAACCTCGTGGCATTGCCTTGTACCCACAGAAAGGTTATTTGTATTGGACTGACTGGTCGGCCGATTCCCCATGTATTGGACGTTCTGGGTTGGATGGAAAAAATATACAAAAAATAGTTACAAACGCGCCTGGGGTAGTCAATTTAAAATGGCCGAATGGAATCACTGTCGACTACCAAGGGGATAGGCTGTATTGGGTTGATGCGTTTTTGGATCAGATGGCACATTCCGATTTAGAAGGAAAAGATATTCAAATTTTCGTCAAAGGAGATTTGCGTATAAAGCATCCATTTGCGGTTGGAGTACATAAGAATGTCGTCTATTGGGATGACTGGACAACCCACGGAATTTATTCGTTAAGAAAGGATGCTGAAGATCATAAACGGGAGATTTTCCTCGTAACCGCAAATCATACAAGGCTAATGGATCTCAAGGTGTATGGTGTAGGAAAACAAGATGGAACAAATAGTTGCACAAACAGTACATGTCCGTTTTTATGCCTGAGATCATCTCAAAATCAAAGTTATACTTGCGAATGTCCTGATGGCTTGAAAAAATCTGGTAACGAATGCGTATGTCCAGATGGACGACAAGTTGAACGACATGGTCTGTGCAATAATTCAAACTGCAGAGGAAATGAAACATTTAAGTGTCGCACCAGTGACTTTTGTGTCCCCATACACTGGAAATGTGATGGTTAGTGGCTTTTACTTTATTTACCTTTGCTGACCTAGGTGACAGTTATTCGCTCAATTTTATCTGTCCTAAAAGTTGTATGTGAATAATTTCTCGACTAACCTAAGTATGTATGTTTAGGTGATGATGATTGTGGGGATAATTCTGACGAGGACGATGAAACATGTGGAAACAATGAACATTGTACACCAGCCCAGTTTCAGTGTGCCCACGATCGACGATGTATTCCAGATGGGTGGAGGTAACTACCGCACCTACTCATTATATGAAAAATACAATACATTAATGAAACAATATGCATGATAGTGGTTACTGGTTACTTGAAACGGTTCTCAATAAAGTCAAATGCGTTTCGCCATACATAACTGTTTGTGATAACTGTGTAGATGCGACCACGATAATGATTGCTCCGACGGATCCGATGAGAAAGACTGTGAAAATATTTACCCTAAGTGTGACGTAATTTCTCATCACCTTTGCACGAATAAAAAGTGCATACTCAAGAAATGGGTGTGCGACGGTTAGTTATTTATTTTAAGACAAGGATGTGATTATAGAATAATGATGTTCAAAGTTTGATTTCGCACAAATGTAATTCGCCTGGTATAATTGGAAATTTAAAAACCGAAACTTTATACGCAGGAGATAATGATTGTATGGATAATTCTGACGAACTAAATTGCACCTCACAAACAACAGGTAGTTGCGGCCCAAATGAATTCCAATGTAAAGAAAATAACCACTGTATTTCTGATCAATGGAGGTATGGCATTGTAATTACTATATGATTATAATTTTGATCTGAAGAATAATAGTATTTTATCTACAAAACTTCTGGGATTCATCTTCACAGCATTCACACCTAGTTTCTTTTTTTAAATACGTTTGTAGATGTGATGGGGATAGGGATTGCGATGACAGTTCCGATGAAACTGATTGTAACGACACTATTTGTCCTGACTACAAGTTTCATTGTAATTCGACTAATGAGTGCATAATGCAGAGTTGGCATTGCGATGGTGAGTTTCACATGTCACCACAAATTTAATTAATTTAATCTCTGTGTCGCATTCGTGTGACGATAAGACGATATTTTTACTGGAAGACTGTGTGCTTTCTTCCTCCAACAATTAATAAACTGGTTTTATAGGCGAACGCGATTGCCAGGATGGATCCGATGAATTAAACTGTTCATCTCTAATACCAACGATGCCGACAGTCAATCCGTTTCATACAGTAAGTTTATTCCTGTTGTATTTAATTATATGTTTTGTACTACTTTATATATGATTGTATTATTGTATGCAGCAAGAATTGCTGCCTCTGGATTTATACGCTTTTCCTAATTGTACTCTAATCCGCTTTCCCCAACATTTCACCTATGAGATATGTAATTAATTAATACATATGGCTTATTTCCGTCTAGGGCGATTGTTCCACCATGAAACAAATGTTCCAATGCCTTGAGACTTTAAAATGCATTCCCACATCGTGGCGCTGTGATGGAGTTAATGATTGTGGAGGAAATGACCGAAGTGATGAAATGGGATGCGATTTTGGTATTACTCTCAATGACTTATAAAAACCTTATTTCTTGTGTTTGTTGAGCTTGTAGTTCATTTTCGGGGCTTTGACACTTTAAGACCGGATGTTTATATGAGCCCAGGCGTTAAAGTTAAAATTAAATTACTATGCTAGCAAGAAACGAACCTAATTGACTGATAATGTTTTAAGTAACCACACCTTCTTCTGTTGTCACCGTGGAACCACATAAACCTCATTGTCCAGTTGATCACTGGCATTGTGAATCTAATGACTGTATTCCGGAGAGTTCTGTTTGTGACGGGTAAGCGTAGTAGACATTTTGACGTTTTAGTTAGGCAAGGTCTATTTACTCAAGATATTATGAGGCCATTGAATTTCCAACAATATTCTTGCTGAATTATGCGGTGTTTGTAATTGGCTTAAATACTACATGTTTTTATAGTCTTAAGTACCTACTTTGACCATTTATTAGTTGTTGTTGTTTTAAATATTTATTGTTTCGTTGTTCTATTTCGTAGTTATCCTGATTGCCTGGATAGCTCTGATGAAAAAAATTGCCACAATGCTAATAATGGACCTACTGGGTGTTTGTCAAATCAAGTTCGCTGTGGCCAGTCCAGTGTTTGCGTTGAGAAAACCAAGTTATGCGATGGAAAAAAAGATTGCCCTAATAATGCGGATGAAAGTGCTTGCATTTATGGTAAACTTATTTCAGGAAGATTAAGTGCTCTTACGAATCGTTTTGTTACATTTGCCTTCGTTTATTGTGGACTGTAGTTAACCAGTTCGTATTGTTTATAATACTATTAGAGGGTGGGTTAGTGTGTTGTAAAATATTGGTAATATTGCTTTTGTCTGTTCTAATTTATCGGTGTGCTTATTCTTCAGGCAACGTTACAAGTGATAATCCTTGTAACAGTGGACAACATCTGTGTGACGATCAAGTTTGCATTGCTTTATCTAAAATGTGCAACGGCAAAATGGAATGTAGTGATGGGTCCGATGAGAAAGGGTGTGACAAGTTTGAAAGAATTTATCAAGTGGATGGCATTTCCGTTAATCCAGAAGGTGTAGACTCTCATCAAATTTTAATCGAGTGGTGGGTGGATCCATCGGTGAAGCGAAGCTCTGGAAAGGATTTAGCTTATATGCCATCGATCTGCGAAGTCGAGTCCAGTCACTGCACTAACGAAACGGCTTGGTTACGGGATACGAAACATATTTTCAAGAATTTAAAACCGTACTCGAAGTATTCGCTGACGGTTTTTGTTCGTTATGGAAAAAATGTGTACCCTCCTTCTATATATCGTGTCGTTAACACTATCGAAGATGGTGAGGATAAGGATCAGGGCGAGTTCGTCAGCGGCGCAACTCGTCGGCAAATTGTGCGATATGGTATCGCTCGTCAAAGTCAAATAAAAGCTAAAGTATCACTGGTCGGATTTTTTATTTTTTGGACCAGCAGTCACCAAACAGAATGACTATGGTGCAGTATAGCGTAGAGCAAAACATGGCAAGAGTCGTTATCTACATGTAAATGTAAATAGCTCACAATTTAATGGATATCAAGGTCATAAAAGCTAAAAACGATGAGGAAACATCCAAACAATCGGTCTCTCGCGGACGCTAATACTTTTTAAACTTTGTTCTTTTCATTGACGCTTGCAATAAATTCTAAAACGATAATGCCGACCAGTTGCACCACTCCTTTAATTGTTTAATTAGTACTCCCGACGAATATTTGCCGACGAGGGGCGGCCCGACGAACTCGCCCTGAAACCGTCTATTGTTTATCATTTGTGATATTTATATGGGTTAATAGTTGGTCATTTCAGGATGTTTTAAATAGTGATACATATTCTATCTTCTTTAGAACCATCCGAACCGTATGCTCTTGAAGTTAAACAGTATAATGTTGACGAATTGTGTGCTTCATGGAAAAAGCCTGCAACACCGAACGGAAAAATTATTGACTATAAACTGTATTTCTCTCCGCCCGTGCAACCAGCAAGTATAGTTTCAATCAACGAAAGTGTTTGTATTTCAAACAAACAGTCTGACCCTCCCTTCAAACAGGGTGGAAACTATTCGTTTTGGGTAAGTTTATCCTACTCAGGTGTCGTATTAGTGCTACGTGTTACACAGACCTACTGGGTTTATTTTGCGATTTATGTTAATTTTCACGATAGTTAGGTAGTAAATGAAGTTATGCTAACCGCGTTACATGTGATGTGTATATTACCATCTAATATAATATATGTATGTGTAACATAAGATACTACTATAACTTACTACTTACGTAAATAGCACCACCGACAGAGAGTGGGGTAGAGAGGGATTTTGAGGTAGATGACACAGGCGACAGTCGCGTACAGAAGGCAATTGAGGTAGAGAACACCGGAAACTATTGTGTAGAAAAGGAAATCGAGGTAGAGAACAGTACAGATCAGAACCGTTTGTTGAACTGTTACGTGTATCTGAGCAATTTATTTTTAAAGGTTACTCAGAATTTTTTCAGTTTTTGACAGATAAATTCAAGTAAATACAAGTACGAATTAATCTAATTTTTTGTACCCCAATTCCATGTTGTAGGTGGTTGCAGAAAACTCGGCGTATGCGAGTAGACCATCTGTTATTGTTTATTACATTTTCAAAGGCGATGCCGGAAAAATTACGGATGTCAAAGCGAAAGGTAATTTTTCCTGCGAAAGAACGTGTTATGAAGTTCTGTACATTTAATGGAATAAAGGTATAGTTATGTGGAATATTCAGTCATTCAGGATTGAGTTTGTCAAAATGAATTTGTATACTTCACAGAAGTAACGGCCAATTCTGTTGTTTTGTCGTGGACCACGGTCATGTATGAGCAACACGAGTTTTCTTACAACATTACTTGTAGCCGTGAAGAGACATCATATGTATTTAGGACTCACTTGGTGTCGAAAGAAACTCGGGTTACTGTAAAAAATCTAGCGCCAGGAACATCTTACAAGTGTGATATTTATCCCGTCCACAATGAGGGCATTCTTGGGACCCCAGCTTCCGGTCTCTTTAAAACCTCTGGTAACTAGCAAAACATGATTGTTAGTGTTATCTTAGTTAGGTATTTCAATATGATGTATGTTACATTTATTTTGTTTTTGTTCTTAGGAATTGCATTGCCAGTTGTGAATGACTTGCAAGTTACACCCATCGGTGGTGTTTCAAACAGATTCCAAGTTACCTGGAGCTACCCAAAGAATGCGAAGGATAGTTGGTCATATGGTGTCTTTTTAGGTAGAACCATAGAAGAAATCGTTAACAAAAGTAAGCAAAAATAGTACCTTGAAATTATACTTGTTTATTATTATGAGTAGAGTATCAGGATAATTACGGGATTTAAACGGCTTAATTTCTTGGAGTCCTGTTAAATGGGGGTTACTAACACGTATAAAATTAAGTCATTTTAGTCATTTACATTCCACTGTGTAGCCAACGTTTATTTCGAATGCACATTTATTGCTAATTTCTGTGCTTTGAACAGATCAGCCCATCAAAACCAAAACTTTCCCAGTCATCTTAAAGGATTTGGAGGCTTGTGAGCGATACTTTGTGGACATAGCTTTGATCGATAACGATGCAATCGGACCTTTAACTGAACAGCCATTTTCTATTGAAACAAGTAGTTACACATATTTTCTTTCGCAGTACTAACTAACAAAATTTCTTCATATTGTTTGGTATTGACAATATTGATGACAGGGTATGATACAGCAAACGTTATGGAAGAGGTACTGATAACTTTATTTTTGTAGAAATGGATGTAACTGCCCCTCCGAAAAAGCTTCATGTCAAAAATCCCAAAGACGATCTCGTAAACGTCAAAGTAACGTTAGCGTGGGAAGCACCGTGTCCAATTTTGACCACTATGATTGGCTACAATGTGAGCATACTATAAATAACTAATTTTTAAGAGAATACATGCATATATACGTCTCCAATTTACAAAAGCAACGGCTAGCCCTTTTCATTGGTTACATGTGCATGCCTTTCGGGGACGAAGCATAGTTAATTCTGTATCATAATGAAGGTATTTCGGGTAGAAGTTAAACAAATTCGTTCACTTTAATTTAGATTACAATGAAGGATGTTAGCTTGAATCACGTATTTGGAGTTACTAACATATCCTACTCAAATTCATCGGAATTGGAAGAAGATATTGATATTCAATACGGAGGGCGTTACGAGTAAGCATTTGCATACCTTATTATTTTCCATTGCATCTACCAATTCATTTTTTCGGTTTCGTATACAGTTTACAGCTGCTTTTTTGATATCACTTTTGCTAACATAAGAATACTATTGCATCATTATTATTATATTGAATTGCAAGTATTGATTACTGACTGGATATTTTATTATTTATTATGCAAGGATCACTGTAAGTACCAGTGAAATCGGCGGTAAACCATCGTCCCCAATAATAATTGAAGGGCCGGAGATACCATTCCCTCAGCATTTGACACATTGCTCTACCTGTCATTCCCCAACAATCATCTGGGAGTCTCCTAATCTTCCAAAACTTGTGACGATGAAAGGAAAGTAAGTATTAAAAAAAGTTATTTGTATTTATTTTTATTTAACTATTATCTACGGTACTATTTCTTTTACATAATTTGGCACATACTAGAATTTCTTCCAGAAAATCTTGCAGCTCAGATATTTTCTATGGATTATACTTACCTATTATAATTATTAGTTCCACGAATTATTTCTAAAACATTTGATGCTAAAAGGTGTACATTTTTCAAATTTCAGTATTAGCTACGTCGTCTGGCTGTCGCATGACGACAAATTTAAACACACACAAAATTTCTCGTCTCCTGAGACTATTTATTCATTTGGCAGTGGATTGGAGGAAGGTATTTACTATATTGCAGTGAGTGTCAAAGACGCTGATGGTCTTGAATCTCCTAGGTCTAGTCCTATTATACTCCAGCTATCAAGTAAGTGTACATTATCCTGAATTGAGAGTTATGTATCTAGACACTACATTAATAATCGTCGGTGAATATGGAAAACCTCCAGATTGCAATTTGCCGTTAGTAAGAAAACCTCCAGATTGAAGTTTGT